>JABASD010001562.1:0-38061 GCA_019776165.1 Pogonognathellus flavescens
CTGTCACTTGTGTCAAAAACTCAGTTTTTGCCACCATGGTTTTTACCAGGTTTCTGCCAGGTTTCTGTCAGTGTGGTTTAAACACCATGCCAACCCTGTCAAGAAGGTGTTAGATCATTACATTTTTATATAATTTCTTACAGCAGCGAATATCTCGAAAAATTCTCATAATGTGGTTTTTCTCACCAAATCCTCCAAGCAGTTGACTGAGAGGTGTAGCCAAAACTTCCATGAGAGGTCTGAAAGCTAAACATGAAAAAGGAAAATAATTTTCCAATTCGAACTACCCGAAGTAAATTTAACACTAAATACGTGAAGTGAATCAATATATACCTATGGCTGGTGTAGCAGTTGTATCGTCAGCCGTAGTTGTAGTCGGGGTAGTTGTGGTAGGGGTAGTTGTAGTCGGAGTAGTTGTGGTCAGGGTGGTTGTGGTTGGGGTAGTCGTAGTTGGGGCAGTAGTGGTTTCACAAGGAGCAGGAGTTGGACACTGTCCGCGAATATATTGGATGATTGAACATGTCTGAAAACGTGTAAATTATTAGAACATACTTATAATGCAGATATTTAGGAGAAGCTGTTGTAGCCAATTATTTTGTACTTGTACTACAAATTATATTAACTCACCTGAATAACCGGTGCACAATTTTGTTGACAATTAGCAAGTGAGACGAAAATCACTAATAATGCAACAGTGTGACGTACCATCTATATATCAAAAGCAAATTCAACTAAAATTATTTGTTTATGTTTAACTTTCGGCAGTTTCCATAAAATGATTAAAAGCTTGGTTGCGTTAAAATAATATTTCCTTATGTTTATCCGAAAAGCTAACAATAAGTTACAAATAATAATTTGAAGGTAAATCTAACCATGACTGAAAAATATCAAGTTCTCTTAATAGTGGATGGTCTTGCCCTTGCCCAATAGTTTTGTTCCTCCTTCTTGGGATGACAATCAACTGTGAACGTCATCGTAATCGGTAGTTACAGCTATATATACGAAAAAAAGTTAATTAATTTAGAAATACACTTTCATGAAATTATAACTTTTTGCAAAATCAAGGAAGCCATATGATATTCGTGCTTTTGCATGTTTAGAATTATTTTAATTTTGCTGACAAGTAATTCAGATTTTAAGAATTAAATTATGATGCACGGATATACAAAGTACATTATGAGAACAGATGTGTTTACATTACATACAACTCACACGTAATTAATGTGAATGCAGTTTTAACATGATTTGACAAAATCATTGATTAATTGTAAGTAGTAGGCAGTTCATGGAAATAATACTTTAACATTCATTGCTTACAGCTGCACAAAATAAAGCAAATAATTGTGAATGCAATTCACAGAAATTGAGATTCTATTTTTTGGGATTTTTGGTCTTCTGTTGTATCTTCGCTAACACAGTATTCTGTAATGATGAAAGCATTAAAGCATTGCTTTATAATATTGTATTTTTTATGTTCTAAGAAAAAAAATGAAAAAATTAACTCCTGTGCTGTTTCAATTTACAGTCACACGCTCTACCACTAAGCTACTGGTCCCCACTACAGTTTACAGTTTACACCCATTATTCCTTCAACTCCACATATACCATATACCCAACTTTTTTTTGCTGTAGTGGAGGACCAGGGGAGATTCGAACTGCACCCGTCTTGTGATTACTGCATCAACAGCCTTGGCCTTTAGAGACCACGCCAGAGGAGTTCTGTAACAGTTTTGGTGTTCGTAACTCCTATAATAGCTACACAATGATAATTTGTACAGAATATTCCATTATGCCCGCCAATGCCCAGTACAGGGAAGCGGATGGCGGGTGATTGTATCTGTGGTGTAAGCCGAAGTTCACGATAGGCGCTTGAAGTATATTCATAAGAAGTACCCGATAGCTCATGTGCTGTGTTGAAACTGTATCGACGATGGGTGTCTGCTTGAACCCACTAAAGGATATCCGAAAGTACAGTGGATAGTCAGAGTCCGATGAAAGCGGATATAGGGAGCGAGAGGGAGGCTTAGCGACCGATGTCCACTTTTCATAGGGCAAATTCCCTGACATTTTAAATATATTTGTTTACTTATAAATTAGTTAGTGTATTTTTGGCGAATTTAGACCAGAGTATTGTTAAAAATTTCGCGCTAGAGATGAATGTACACATTTGATACCCCTTTAATGTGATTTAAGACCGAATCTGACTTTGCATCCTGACTTTAAGACAATAGACATTGTCACCATTGAACAAAGTATATATTATTAACACCACACATTTGAGATGTTTGAAAGATAAGTTTAAAAATGATTTTCAACATTTTGACACGAAATATAATGATACTATTAGCGTTTTCATCTCTCTGTTTGAAATGTTTTCTGTATAAAAATCAATAGAATAATATGATACCAGTAATATTATGATAAGAATGCCAGCTACGTATTCCAACTTTGTTATGAAAGTGATGTTACGCTTTCATAACATGACTTCATGCAACTAATTTGATGCATAAAATATTCAAAAATAATACTATTAGCAAGAGAATCATTTTATTCAGTAGCGAAGCTACTGTATGCTTTAGTTTGTCTGTCTGGCTGTCTGCCTATGTATCTATCTGTATCCGTTATCGGGTGAACCATTAATATATACTCAAAATTTCAAAAGGGATAAAATAGTATCATATGTTGTACATTGGGACACATTCGATTATTTTATACAATTCATGGTAGCATGGGACAAACTATTTTTGGCAATACATATATAGTAAAATATGTAGTAAAATGGGACACATTTCTGTTCGCTACTGGATTGCATTGGTTCCAATGGTTTTATTAATTCAAGTATTTGTTGTATACAAGTTTTAAGAAATTGTTGGTCAGTAGAGGGCCACATGGGAGGAGGTCCATCGAATGCGAAATGCATTCCATATTGATGAACATTACTGAGCTGCTGCCAATTGTTTCTTAGTAGTTAAATACAATTAATTAAGGGCAGATAACCAAAATATCCATGTTGCTTGTCGGCTGAGTTGATATGTCGTTTGTCGGCCAACTTACCAACTTATTATTTCGCAGTTAACTAATGCAGATTAACTAAGACAGCATACGCTATCTCTGTGAGGACTTGATTAATCACTTAGTAGTCCCGCAACTTCTGAAAAGTTATTTTCTTAAGATTTTACGGTACAGCATAGTATGTAGCGCTACTATGCTACTAAATACGTAAAAAATAACAATACAATCCTAACCTTTGAACTTGAATTATTATAATTCCATGACGCAGTTTTATGATCTTTCACTTCAGAATTAAAATAATACATACTGATTGTATTATTTTCTATACATTTACATAATAAGTTGCGGTACACACTGCCATTGATATTGGATTGCAATTCATTTGTTAGAAAGAAATGCAGACTTTCTGTGGGTCTCATTGTCAGTTTTTGTACTGAACATCTGCAGCTGAGTCAACTATTTGATGCACTAACAATGAGTATGCACTTGTATGAATGTATTGTTAAATTATTATTTTACCACTAAATTAAATTAAAATATATTCTCAACTCTTAACGACACATCAATTTTTATTTTTCTGTGTTAATGTACAAATCCTTCAGTACTATTAAATCTCTTAATAACTTAAAAAATCATAAAAATGCAAAAATATGAATTATCATTGATATTTCTTTGTGGTAAAAAGAGCGAATTAAAAACTTAAAGCTAAATTCAAAATCATGAAACGAGGAAATATATTTTATTTTGAATAAAACATGCACACATTTTATAACACGTAGTCTACAAAATTACTACATATTGTACATATTCATGTTCGAAGCAGTTGTCATTCATAATGAAGTTGCTTTATTTTGACGATCTTTGATCTTTATTTATTGCAAAAATTAAAGTCAGCTCTCGGGGGAAGATAAGTTTTCATGTTCTACAACATAATATCGTTATAATATAATAAGGCGTGTGTGTATATCATCTAAACGTGTGGTTGCAGTTGGGCACATTGCTGTTTACAAATCCTGAGAGTTACGAACCTGAAGGCAACGGCAATAAGTAAGTGCATGCTAAACTACCACTGTACAGTAAAGTTCCATTATTGCAAAACCGCAATTAGCTTCTTTGCGAGCAAACGGAAACTTTTCTTTTGTGTCGTGTCAAAATGTGTATTGGTCTGTGGTCTGCAGAGTAGCTTTTGAGTAAGGAAGAGAAAGAAGATTATTGTTGGGATGAGATGAAAGAGCAGACGAAAGAGTAATGAAAAAAGCATATTTTTCACACGAATCCAGTTTGTATAGAGCTCCACGGACCTAGAGTTGCTATTTTTTCCTATGTAACTGTAATGGCGGAACTGGCATATTCATGTAAGTTTGACCTTCAGTCCTCTCGCCGAAACATTTTACTTGTTCATGCTCTTGTATAAATGTGCGTAAGAACACCAACCAGAAACATCAAGACAGGAGAGCGCACCGAACCAGGACAAGTATGGCTAATACCGTAGTGAGACGTATTAGGGCTTAATACAGTAGTGGGTATCAAACAAACAGTTTGGATGAACGTAGTAATCTAGGCAAGGCAACCAGACTTTTATTGATGGAAAATAACAAAAATTAAACTGTCAAATTGTTTTCCAGAAATAAAGTTTGGTTGCCTAGATTACTACACGTACATCTAAACTGTTTGTTTGATACCCACTACTGTATTAAGCCCTACTACGTCTCACTACTGTATTAGCCCTCAACAGTGTAGTAGTTGCTACTGCTGTTGTTACGCACATTTATACAGGAGACGTTGTATAAGTGAAATGATTGGGCAAAGGCAAGACGCTACACCAAGACTGAACACAGAAGGTCAAGTTTCCGTGAAGATGCCATTATAAGGGCCTTAAGACCGTTAAGAGATATTCCATTTTTTTGCTCGCTGCATTGCGTAAAATCAAAGTTTTCCAAATTTTTTATTAAGGTTTTTACTTGTGGTTCGCATCGTTAAAGAATTTTTTAAATTCGTTTTTGATGTACTTTTGCTACTTTGAAAATTAAAAGTAATGCAGGTAAAAAGTAGGAAAGCATCGATAGCGCTGCACTATAAACTTTAACTGTGACTGCTTTTGCACGTATTTGAGTGGGACAATTCAAAGGGAAATTCGAAAATCGACTGTTGCGTTGGGTTGACTTTTTTAGCTCTATTTCATGAGAAAGTGCTTCTCTACGCTTCTTTCTACTGGTGCTAATAAAATTTTGGCATTGGGAAATTAGATGAGTGACGAGCAAAGTAAATTAATGTCTCTTGCACTCTGAGATGAAAACTGTCCATAATATTGTTTATGCGTCTATGCCCATCCGCTAGTAGTGCCTATCTGTTTCTACGTAATTCTAAACAGAAACGAAAACGTACGTGTACAAATAAAATGTAAAGGTAGCATGTAGCATATCTATGAATGATCTTTAACATTTGCTTTGCTGGGACTCTTTAGTGAATTGGATCTGAAAACTTTTTACATCATTCTATTCTCTACATTCATATTCCATTCCTTCATTCATACTGCCAAACTCGTCGTTTATAATTAAGTAAAAGTATACACATCCATATAGTAATTCTCATTTATTGATACGTGTTCGTTCTCCTTTCATTTTGATTTTCTAACAACAGTAAAAGCCATTGCAAATGAAATGTTTTGTTGTCACCTTTTACGTTCATTGAATTGTATGTCGCGATTACTTTATGAAGGAAGTATGTAAATAATTGTAAATTGTGAAAAATGTTCTGCAAATTCAAATTAGTCTAATACAATCAATGTTTTAGTAGCCATGATAATACATGAGAGGGCGTCATGTAAATAATGATTCTGGGTATTTTTATTCATCATTAATTCATTTATTTATTGATTTATATTTAGCTACATATAATATGATGGCCGTTGCCAATCATTACTTGTCTTGTCATGCAGATCTGACATAATATCATCATCATCGAATCATCATCATTCTTACATCATCATACACAATTACAACACATAACATAAATTCATACGCTCAAACCACAGTCCTCCTGTATATACAACACAATTACAATACAATTCACATTCACATTATAATAACATAGCTATATTATTACCGTACATTAATTATTCTTCTGTTTACTTCAATCTTATTAGTTTATGTATTTACACACACGTTATATATAACACTGTCCTGTGTGCCAGTTTTTAGTACAGCTACTTTACCGTTACGTCTCATATTGGAATATCTTGTTTTTACATATGATACATTTTATACATACAAGGTAATAAGATAGTGTTGTGATGTGTTTACGGGGTGGGAAGAGGGGACTTGTATGTATTCTATGTATGTTTGAGTACTTCACACACGTTTTCCGAGATTCTGTTAATTTTTTAGTTACTCTAGTTAAAATTTAATAATAACATAGTAGTTATTCCCAGCTATTCATTACAATCTGCTATCTAAACGTATCTCTAACAATAAGTATTTACATGGATTTATAGTTCATTTGTACAATACACACTTTCGATTCCACAATTATTACATTAGTACCACTACATATTTATATATATACGACAATACTCAACTACATAATAATAATATGTCATATTTATTTGTATTATTTACAACAGTAGCTAATAAACCTGCAGTCAGTAGATACGGTCCTCGTCTTTCTTTGAAGTTATATAATAATTTGACGAAGGACCATATAATTATCTTTAATATAGTACAGCATTACAGTTTGAAAATTGACTTACTGACTCACTGCGTCATCTCATTTTATCAATGCGTCCTATATACCTTAATCTTACACCTAAAGTACAGTAATAGTATTTATTTCATATAGGCTAAAAAATTCATAGGAAAACATAGTCAAGCACCTATCATTATAATGCTGACTGCTGACTATGTAAATAGTAGTAGTACTGTTTACACAACAGGCGTAAGTTACAAACACCTATTCAAACTCTGTAATAAATGTAAATTTCTGTATCAATTACTTAATTGTAGTATGAACAGTGTAGCAATGAATCAGCAGAATGATAAAACCGTCGAGGAAGCTAAAAATGATATCGTCGTCGTATTAAATATTATAGGGTCATTTTATCAGATTTCAATGTACACCCATCCATTTTCACATTATTTATTCAACCGTCATCGTCTGCTGCGGAACTTAATTAGTTACAATACAATTATCAATTTCACTGTGGCTATAATATATATTTAATATTATGCTAGAACTATATAGTATCATATATATATCAAGTATCATTACATGTATAGTTGAGGAGTCTCTTCTGCCCGAATGCATACCACATAACACATTACGAATGTCACGATATCATTAGTGTAAGATTACAAGGTTAAAGTGGATATTTTCATACTTATATTGGAACAAGAACCACACAAGGGGTAGAGTACACAATTGCCATTTACGCATTAAAATTTAAATGCCAAGACTTGCAGTTCACGGAACAATTGTCTTTGCACACCTGTCACGGAAATGCAAAGAAATTACCTTCCTGAATGCTAATCCAGCTAAGTATTACTTGAATACACTTTTGAGAGTTTCTCCAGGACACTCTCCTTGGCTCCCCGTTTTTTACTTCTAAAGTACTTAAAAGTATTATTATTATTATTATCATTATTATTATTAAAGCTTTATCTCTATTTCATATGACTCCGTACACTTATAATGAGGACATGTACTGTCTAGTTACAACTTCTCTAAAAGTATTCGCCTATGTACATCCTGAACATAATTTTAATAATAATTCATTCATAAATAATAATGCCCCTTCAACCTGTAAAGTAGTGTAGTGTATTGCCACGTGCACTACTTAGTTTTACACTTTCAGAAAGAAGATGATTATGATATTTAAACCTATTCAGACCAGACTCCAGGCTTTTCTCTACCGGTTCTTAAGTAGTCATTAAATAATAATACATTGATGCAATTTTACCTGAAAATTATTACACGGAGCCACTTAAAAACTCTTTCGTGCAAACTGTTTACTTCCTTTTGACAAAATGTAAAAAGAGTTCTTGCTACTTGTATAACTGTGACTTACACTCAAAATTAAGCTTTACATTCTTAAATTAATCATCTTCTGCACTGCACACGGGTAAAAAACATACAGTAGAGCCATACATCTCCTACTACTAATTTGATAAGTCTGTCGTTTAAAACAATTTCTAACATTATGTACAGTTTGTTGTACATAGTATCAAAAATTGTCAGGGATAAGTGCTTCCTTTAAACTAACGGCTTTCTTTCCTCGTGTCTACGTTTTATCAGAGTATCAAATAAATTAAAATGCGCACTAAATAAAATGGGCAATAAAATTATGTGTAGGAAAAGATGTATTGGAAAAACTATTAATTTAGCATAAGTAACTATCGTTCTATCGTTCAATTTTTTTCATACAGAGTGACTTTGCGTCAACTAATATTTTACTACTTAATTTTCACTCTGGCAGATACAGAAATTTCCCTTTACTAAGTGGTGTTTGAGAAAACAAAATGTTATTTTTAAATTACTGTCTATAAAAATGTCCAATTCAAGATCGTATTCAATGTCTGAATATTTTATGCTGGAATTGCAATATGAATAGATTATAAAAAATTGAAAATATCCGTAAAATATGAATGTGACCTCGAAAGGAATAAGAGAGCAGACAAATGATCAAGTAGAAAGAACTAACAAGAAAGAATAAAAGCGAAGGAAAAAAATTGTCTTTGTTTTGCCCAACAAAAAGATGAGAAGAAGACAGTCACTCGCTCATAGCTCACTCAAAAGATACATGACAAAAATGCATCTTAAACAACAAAATCAAGACAAAAGACGCACATACTTTCTTCTGTTCCTATTGTGTAAGTTTTAATCACAAAAGCATTGTTGTGAAATATTTCTCATTTGATAGTAGTGACATTGCGAGAGTAGCTTTCTTTACTTTCTTTGTAAAAACAGTTTTTAGGCAGTAATAATAACAATACATTTCCATATATCAACCTGCCACTAAACACTTTCAGTCTATTTGCCATTTTTAGCTTCCGTCGCAAGAAATTCATATCAAATCATGTGTATTTAGTGTTTTTCTTTGGAAACTTGCGTCATATACCGAAAAACGCGACCAGTTAGTTTGCTTTTATATCGGAAACGATAGCTCAATCTCAAGTTTTAATTTCCCCTTCTGAATTTCGCATTCAATTTTTCAATGGAAATTGCCGCTACACTAAAAAACAATTTAGAACGTTCATAAAAACATGAACTTAATTTTATTATGAACCAGAACTACCAAGAAAGCAGCTAGAGACATATACTAGAAGTAAAAATAGAATATTGAAAGCACTTAATTGCCAATCGCCAAATTTTTCTGCAACAGCAAAACTTAAGAAACGATTTACTCAAATAATTTAATTGCATTTGAATATTTATTTGTCTCTAGAATGATATTGTGATGAATTTAGCAATAACTGTGATATCTTAAAACATGATCTATGCAGATAATTGTAGCCGTACGAGGCGTATTTAACCATAGCCTAACTGAATAGATACCTGGATACCTAATTGATATTTTTAAAACCGTTGAACCTACCTAGCCTACCTAATCCACATTTCTAGTAACTCGTTCCCTACTGTGAAAATGTATTATGTATGTTTAGTTGTAGAAGTATGCAATGTACTGTACATGAATATTCAAATATTTATTATGCAACAAGTCTATTGGAGTTCTGAAAACATCACAGACAATAATATAAAAATTAGTTGGTATCGTCATCAAAGTAGCCTTCCCTTTACATAAACTCATTTCCCTTGCACGTCTAATATTTCAACATAAAATGCTTTCATCTATTCTCCCGTTACGCTTTTGTAATATAATAAGACCAGCACTACATACTTTCGTAACTGCAGTCTGATTACTTCAACCTTAACTGTGAAAATTCAATTGGTGTCATCATCTCTTTCTGCTCTACCCTAATTTCTTTAAATTCAACCACAATTGTGTAGGGCTCATTGCGTCTTATACATAATCGTGACGCAATAAAATATTATTTAACGTTTCAGTTTTTTAACTTCAATTTTTCGTGTAAGTGTGAATTAATGGGACATTTTAGGAAGAATCAATGCCAAAAATGATGCTGAAACTATTACAACGCTCTTTGGATAATTTTCACAAGCGAATTTGTCAAAATACGGAGATATTTTTCTAGATGAAAATTGGACAATTTTTATTATTCTGCAAATGGTATACTAACTGGAATAATAGTGGGCTGTATTAATAAAACCTTTGGATTCGTTTTAGATGTACACAGTGAGAATGAAAGCATATGATGTTCATAGTAGAGTCCATATTATACTGATAACCTGTTGGGATAATCTGTTGCTAGCAGCGGAAAAGGACGCTTACTGAACCGGAGTCTATGAATAAATAACAATTTGTGTATTGACTGTACAAATACACACAGGGGATGTAGTAAAGAAAATGTACTGGGAAATACCGTAATAAAAACTGACCTTATTTAGCACTCAACTGAACCGTATTCGCGGTTTATAAATTGTGACATAAAAGTAAAAGACGTATGAAAGAGGGATAAGAATAAATTTTGCAACCGACAAAATTGTCCTTTTTCGCTGTAGAAAAGCAAGTTTATGGTTTTCCTGAATGGGAGGAAGGGTGGAAGAAAGTGGGGTATTACCCTGTACTTACTTACGAAGGGCATGTCCCACTCTCAATTTTATCAATACAAAACATAACAACCTAGAACATTCAAAAAGACACTCTTTAAGTACACGACACTCACATTTACGTTTCTCCGCTCAAAATACAATTTGTCATTTACATTTCTCACATTTGCATTCGTCCACGCATTTACTACATTCTCCATCTAATCAATCTCGCTAAGTAATCGAATCCTAATTTTACAGCTAAGTATAATAATATTATGGCATTTATGTAGCTTATCATTTTCTAGAGTATGCACCAACTTTTTATTACCATATTTATAAACACGTAGAAATAATACTCCTACATTATCTACAAACTCTCAAAATGCTTTGTCGTCATGTCCTCCACAGTGCAATTACTCAAGCAAGTAATTCATTTGATAAAAAACGTAGATAAAATTTCATTCGATTAATGCTGAAATGACTTCTGTAAAATGTAAAAGAAGAGAAGGGTTTGCCATGAGACGAAAGAGAACCCAGACTTTTGCGCTTTACTCCAACAAATAAATTGCAAACAGAGGAAAAGGTAGAACGGGATTTTAATCGAAGGAATCGATACGGCTCTCTGTTACTAATGTTACATGCATCTACATACAATGATAATATGACAAACCGGGGCAAACGTCCTCTTACATTTTCTATTACACGGAAATGCAATCTGATCTCATGCAGATCAAATCTCTGTCAGATTATTTTGAAATAATGGACCAAACTCTCACATGAACAGAAATGAATAAAAGTCTAGTAAGTGACTTTTGCATGAAATGTGTTTCAGCTCACTTTTGATAACGACCAGAATTCCCCGTTCACTTTCACTTCAACTTAATATTCCGCCTAGTCAACTTTTCACAATCAAAACATTATTTACCCACTTCAGGGAAGTATTCAGGTGTTCGAGCAAGAAGAAGACATACATTGATAGACTAGTGAACTGATGACGGATGATATTTTATATCAGTCGGGAGGGAAGACCATAGTGTTTTCAGATTTATATTTTCACATTCTGTACGTGTGTAATGCACCTTGCTTCCTTTCCTGACAAAGAATTATTTGTCCATTTCAACTACTCCCCCTACCACTTACGTTCACGTTTCTAGCGTCTATATTCTGCTTTCACCTCCGCTAACAAATAATAATGATCTTGGACAGCAATACCTCGGAGCCATAATTGCGTGCAAGCTTTTCATCAGAGAGCAGTGTATATATAGAATATCAATTCAGTCCATTCCTTTGAAAAGACATCGACCTCTTTGAATCTGTGAATGCCGACATTTCATTTCCTGCTCCTGCCCTCGCATCAAAACATTCCCTTCCACTTCCAATATCATTCATATTAAATATAAATCAACCGTACCACTTTGATAATTAATCGTCCGTACAACAGGTGCACACTACATGCCGTGCATGGACCTAATATGGGATGCAGAAATTGGTATGTTATAAATTTATGTCTCTATATATAACTTAATGCACAGTACGACTACGACCTTGTTTGTGTATTAATAGTACGGAAAAGAGCTGACGTGAAGAAAGATTCGTTTTTGGAGAAAAAGAGAGACTACGACGACAAAGAGAGTTGCAATATTAACAAGAGTTGACCTGTTGTCAGTTTCAAACCCCCACTACGGTAACTTATGATTATTTAAATGGTATTTACGATTAACTATAAGGCTTACACTACTTAATATAAGTTCCGGCTAACTAGCTTTTGGTTTATCATCCCATACATATTCTTATTATTCTACCACACCTTACGTTTTATAGGCAGAATTTACGTACAAAATTACATTTAGACAATACATGTATATAAGAGAATAGTAGTAAGAGGTGGATTCTAAAGAACATGGAACACACACAACATGACATTTAGACAGACACATAATTACTATACACAGACGTAGATGGACACGGACAGCAGGACACACCACAACAACATTGAACTATTTACTACAACTACACTCAACATTTAACTCCCACCTGACACTAATGACTATGTACTTATAATATTTTATTCCTACCTAACCATCTTCCTTATTTGAGTTCAGTAAGCCCATTAATATACGTCTGAAGCACATTTATGTTACATAACCCTAAGTATAGATAGTGGCTATTTATATTAGAATAATAATTATGTATTGGTAAATGTAATAGTAGTTAGTATTTAGTTATGTGGTAGGTTAGTATTATGCATTTATCTTTGTGCATTTTCCTTGTAAAGTAACGGCTCTATGAAGGTAAATTGGATCATATTTATAATAATAATCATCTTATCATGTGACATCTGCACACCAAGTACTTTCACGCAGAAAAATCTGTGGGGGTTTGCACACACTTGGTTCCATGTCTTAATAGTGGGCTGACGGTTTGCATTTTGCAGATTTCTAAACTTGAATGTATCTCTGTTGCGGAGAAGGTAACTAAATTCTTCTCAGACTAAAAGTATTTTAAGAGTAGTAACTAACGTACAAGTTTTCCTACCGGTTGTGGTGTGTAGTTAATTATTGTTTAGGTATTAATAATATCATAGACAGGTAAGTATAATATATTTATGTATTTATGTACGGGTAATATACATATAGATCAAGAGATTTTTGGTTAGTTCTGTACATGTACATGATCTGCGTATTATAACATCATCATCTGTATATTTGTGTGTAGGTAAACTAGTACTTTTGTGGGTTTTCGTAGCTTACTTCCACATAGCGTTTATATATGAATTCGTAGTCAGTAATGAAATACTTGGTTTAATTGTGTGTGTATTTATGTATAGTATTTTCAGCTTAGCTGTACAATTAATATCGTTATTATAATTATGAATAGTATTAGTTCAGATAGATAGTCATTTACGAATTACGATAGGAGGGAAGAAGAAGCAGCGGGGCCGGAAGAGAAATTTCTGTCGTGATGTCTCTTGTTGCTTTTCCGTCGCTTTCGTCTCGAGTCTTTTTGAAAGAGGACGTTGTTCGGGTCATCGGCCAACTGGGGGAATTTGTGAATGCTGTACAGGTCTGAGGCTCTGTAGCCATGAACTTGGCCTTTAGACAGAATTTGCTCTCGCTCCTCTTCCGTCCAAGCTCGTCGCCCATCCAGACCTAAAGATATGTAATGCTTTTCCTCTTCCCAAGCTCTCTCAATGGCTCGACGGTGAGCGTGTTTCACCAAACGCTGCATCTCTTCCTCAGCGTCCGTTCCGTACCGAACCGACACACTCGTCTCCCCGCTCCAAAGGCGAAGTTCCTGAAACACACAAGCAAAAATATTATTAGCAAAATTCGGTCTCACGAGCTTACAGCTAAACACAATCCGCTTCTATCATATAAACAACAATAAAACTTAACTAACGTCCCCATGTCCAATTTACCAACTCACTTGCCGTGACTGTACAGCACGGGCAATTATTCCCAGCTGTTTATGTTTCACGAGACATTGTAATTATGATCACATTGTATTGCGTAACCAGATACTGGATAGGTAGCTCCGAAGAATATCAGAACTTTGGTATTCCATGGCCGTAAACAATTTTAAAAATAGGTTAGTTAGGTTATGCTGTTTGGTTTACTGGTCGTTTCCCCTTTTTTGTTTACTACAAGTGGCAAACGTGTTTTAATTTACGTGTAAATGTAAATTTATGTCAAGTGTAAAGCGGAGACTGTCCTACTACAAGGAAGTACTAAGAATACAAATGCCAACCTTCCTGGCAGCTTTCTACAATAAAAACAAGCATTCAATCATGTTTAAATCCTACTTTCTCTGCGAAACGACGTCTAATGCGGAAACATTACTGCCTACTGCGTTTTTGTCAAGCGGATCGGATGGCAAGAATAGCAACAAAGCAAGAAAAGGGAACACAAACCCATAAAAACACTTGCGTTGTTTTCCAGACTCTTCCGTTCAACCTCCACTGTGCCACTCCTACCGGACAAAAAGTGTTAATGTGTTTTGTTATGAACGTATAACAAACAAACACTGAAAGAGCAGCAGACGAAATGAAGAGTTAGACTAGACGTAGTTGAGATGTAACCTGAGCTGTGATTGTATTCCTTCACAATAACAAGCATCACTCATAAATGCTAGGTATATTTTACGCTTTTGTCTCCGTGTATTATTATTTCTGGGCCATAAAATGATCGTCAAACTGTCTCCCGTCTAGACGAATCAAATGGTTTTGAATAAAAATTCAACGACGCGATCGTAGCACGTAAGCATTAATAATTGATTTTTTAGAAGTGGCAGAAACGTGACGTGAACACGTGAAATAATAAAACCAAATAAAACTTTTAGTCTCACAACAAGAAAACAACTGCACGGGAAAACTCCGTTAGTTACACTCGTCGGCAAAATAACATTTATTTACTTCGGGTTAATTCCTTTCTTTCTATTCATTGAAAATATTTTGAAGTCTGCCTGTTGAACAAACCGAACATCGTGATCTTCGTATCACTTCCTTTGGTAATTTTTTGCGACTGAAAAATATAAATTTAAGTCGCAGACACAAAGAAGCAGACGAGTATTGAAATCGTGTACGCGGCGAGCAATCGTAATAAAAACATATTATTCCAATAACACTCACAATATTCTGAATAAGAGAAGTATGCACTTCAAAAAGAAAACTTTGTCTTTCACATTTTCCTGTTGAGATTTCCTCTTAAATTCAGTGACGGTAGTTTGCTACACTACTGAGAAAACAGCGAAGAAAGGAAAAGGATGTGATGCGATAGGGCTTCAAGAAAGAAAAAAAATGTTAGCAAATCATTAAACTGCTATAACTTATAACGTTGAAGCTTTATCTAACTAAATGCAACAATTCATGGTGAAACGTAAAGGGTTTCTTTGATATATGAATTGGTGACTGTCTCTTACAATTGAGGAAAAACGCGGATATGATATACCTGGAGTCTGAGTCGCTACTAAGCCGCTGTTATTGACTGACAACGAATTTTCAGAGAATTAAGGAAGAATGGTTTAGGATTTTCTACAGCAGCTTGTCAAATGCTTACTGTGTACAATTACAAATAATTTAACGGTAGAGAGAGCAAACGAGAAAAGTAAGGACTGCTACTGTTCGATAATTAGCAGCTGAAAACCAACCGAGCGACATTAACCAGTTTAAGTATTTTGCCATCGATCTAAATTCCTCGCTCATTTCCGATAGTATTATTACGGATTACTTTGAATATACACAATCAATACTGCTTCCCTAGTAAATATATACGGACGCAATGGAAACCATTTCTCCATTCATGGTTAATTCAACCGGAACTTATTCATTTTCTCCTCAAGAAAATCCTATTTCAATTTAGATCTCATATCTATAGAATTTTTTCTGTTTGCAGAGACAGCTAAAGCTAACCACTGCAAAGAGCGTAGTGTCTTTTACTGTTCTAACGTCAACAAAAACTATCGTTGATTCAATTGTTATTTCAAATTTCCGATAGCACGAATGTGTTATTCTCAGCTAATTAAAAAAATAAATTACTTAACAGGAAAAATTATATAGTAGTTCATTCTTGAAATTCAAGGAAATCTAATAATCATTTGTGCTTCAGTCATAATTACACGGAGCAAATTATTTGAGAGAACATTTTCTTTCTCCCAGGCATATTTCAACAAATCAGAGAAATAGTTAGAGTAACACGAAGTATACTAGATGCAGCATTGCCTAAGAGGAAATTCCCAATTCAAGTCAAGTAAAATATAATTCGGTCCACGGTCACAATGTCCTTCGTGATTCTGTCATGTCATGCATTTATCTCCTAGCAGTACACAATACACTCTAATAATGACAGACGTCGCAGCAAGTAGCTTTCACATCACTTGCCTTTCCTGGAAAAAGTGAAAGATTTTTATTGTAGGATGCACAATAACGCCACATTTAATTGCTACTGCTTATTTTGATTTTGTGGTCGTAGGAAAACAAGACGTGACAAGTTCATACAGCATAAAACAATTGCTGCAATGGTTTACCCATAACTAACCGAATGATATTACGTACATAAGACATTCATAAGTAGTAAGTAGATATCTCTCCATGTCTATTCTGTTCGTGCTCAAGTAGGAAAACAAATCTTTGGAAGCGATTGTGGGACGCAAATCGCAAATTGGAAATATTATGGAGAAAATGACGCTGGAATGACAACGCTGTGCAGTGCACGTCAAAGCTCTTTTCATTTTCTGTCCTTGGCCCAAAATGGAGAAATCCAACGATTTGAGGGAAACAGCAAGTTTGTACGATGCTATACAGAAAACCTAATACCACATGGAATCAAGTCGAAACTTGAAGATAAAGTCTCACCAAACGGAGTGGAATTATCATATGAGAAATATATCAAAGTGGCTTTTGTACAGAAACAGATTTTGTGTTTGGAGCTTGCACTGCCTACTGAAATAGTCGTGGTTCCTTCAGTGGAAGCAACACAGAAACCAGATACTTTGCTCTGCGTACCAATAAGCTCCACTTTCTCTGTCTCTGATTTATATACTCAGCCGTCTCGATGGGAGATGAACAAAAATTGAAAACACCACACTAGGCACAGAACCAGACATCGCAAGAATTGAACACGTCAACTTAAATCTGCCAAATACACAGATGAGTCAGAACTGCCAATGATGATACCAAAACATCCTATGTTCTCTTGTATTCATACTTATCTCTCTTCCTTTCTTTCCACACACTCACATTTATCCCTATTATGCTTTCGATTTTCAGCTAGCATATACTACAAAATAATATTTCATGTAAAATCGTCAATTAATTATGAAGGATTATCAAGCAAAACATTGAATAATTAATATACATCCGCTTTTCAGTTCAACATTGAAGAATACGACCTTCTATTTGGAGGATCATCCATAAGTTTCTCCAACATTTAAATGATAACCTAAAAATTACTTTACTGCGACTAAAGGAAAGCTTTACAGACAAAATATTGCGCAAAACTGAGATGGTTCTGCACACAATACCGTTTGTATTATTATTATTGAATTTAAGCAAAATAGGTTACAGTTTATCTCCTACTGAACTACAATAAACTCTGTGGTTTTTTCCGTTAAAGTGAGATAGAAACAGCAGCTGTGAAAAGGTTTTATTGACTCCCAAGGAAAACCGTTTCTTTCTTCGTTTTTTTGCAGGAAAAGCTGAGCTTTCTGCAGATACATACATTTGAAGGTGAGAAAGACAAGAGAAAAGAAAGAAAGCTGTCTCACTCTGTGGGAGGTACACGGTAAGGCTAACGGTAAATAAAAAACACGATGTCACAACAGTGCAGTCTCAAATAAATACAGAGCCACTTTCGTGGATGTACTTCGTGTAACAAGCTACTGCCACATTCACTAACTAGACTAACTACACGATAGTACATATAAAAAATAAAAACGTGTGACTTTCCCCGTCTCATCTCATCTCAACTAAATATTCATGCAATAATAATTTTATTCCCAGCCTACGCAGAAAGGCATAGAATTAAATCCAGGTTTCGTATACTTCAGATCGGTATAATATACTTTGCTGGAATAACACAAGAGAAAACTTTCACACCCGTCATTAGAGCTCGGATACTTATTTTAAATAAAAAGCTATGATGAGGTAGATGTTGGGAATTTTAGAATGTTTTTCTCTATGCTCAGCCTTGGAGCAATGACCTTGAGGCAAAAATCCTTTTAAACTTATTTAAAATAAGCCGACACGCTGACATACTTAATTGCATTCATAGGTATCTCTGCAAGTTGGTGATAATTAGGTATTAGGTTTGACACGTGTACAAAACTTGTTATTACTGTTTATTGTAACGGTTGATTATGCATCTTTTACATTTCTTTAGAAAAACGCGTCCCTATTTTTAATAATAATATTTATAGTTGTTGTAAGAATATACAATTTGATGCAGGTTTCGATTGAGACGACTACACGAAAATATGCGCTGCATGTATGCAATATGCATTTAGCGTGAAAATAATATGACAGTATTTTGTGAACAAAATACTTTTACTTTGAATATCTGCTTACATTAAGCAGAATACAAACAATGCATAGAATGTAATGAATGCTTTTAACCCTTTTGTACTGGATCTTTTACATGGTATCGTGTTTTCTATTTTCTTGCATCATGACGCATTAAAGAAGTCTGTACTTAGGAATCCCTACACCAAAGGTACACATTGTTCTCACTAGAAACTTGACATTGAAACAAAAAACTGCTCTTACGCTTCAACTTTCACTCGCTGTATTTTTGCACATTAAAATAATTCTGGGGAATAAGTACTTCGTTATAAAAAACATAAGTTTTTTCAATGTTCACATAACTAATCGCTGTATTTACATTTTCTTCCCTGGTGGAGTAGCCTTGAAATGCATTTTTCCTTAATGGTCGTAGATAAATTTAATAAAACAATGTCTATACCACTCTTGAAGCACTAAAAAACCCGGCAGGAACTACAAAACGACTCTCACTTTTCCCTGAAGTGTTCGCAAACATTTTTTCCGTAGTAAGTAAACAGGATTCAGTGAAATCAAAAGGTATTATTTCGGAGTGGATGCAGAGGTAGATGTAGATGTAGATAGAACCAAAAACATTTCTTCTCTGAGCTCTTAGGGAAAAGATGTGGACTTTCCTTCACCAGTAAGAAAAAGTTAGATAATACAGCGGATTCACATTTATAACCGTCAGGAACATTCACCGTACTCGCTAAAAGCCATTATACTAATGATGATTTATACAATCCATCATTAAGACGTAACAACTCCACAATGAAATTACTTTCTATCTACTTACAAGATTCAGTGTGCACCTACGAAAACCAAATCTAGAAGGTTTTTAATGATAAGTATAAGCCCCAAAGAAAAGATGTTTAAAACGCTAACCTAGTAGCAAAGAGCTAAGAATAATGAAAACAAAAAATGGCGAGATATTTAATCATTAGCGAATAGAACTAACAATCAATCTCATGCAGATTTGCATATTATACAATATTGACAAGATATAGTATTTTAAATTTATTTCGTCTTAAGAAATGATGCTGCAGGTAGATAAATTACCTATTCCTTGATTCAGAAAATCGTACAAAATGAATACATTATACTGACAAACTAAGGATTAGCATAGGAAAATTATTAATGCACACGTCATCAGCCACTTGTGGGAAAACTCCTAGAAAGGAAACTTTCGATTGGAAGTTACACAAAGGCAAATTTTCCTCATGGATTTATTATACAAGGAAGAGAAACCAGTTCGTTTTCAAGGAAGTATTTACAACTCGATTTATATTAACTTTTAATTAAAGCAGAAAAAATGTATCAGACATATGCATGAGCAGATACAAGTAGCAAAAGGAAATTTTTGTTACATTTAGAGTTAGAAAAGGATTGCTGACGGAATTTTATTTGGGAATATAGAAAAGAGAAAGATGTTTTATCATGGCTCTTGAATGTGAATGTAACGGGTAGAAGTGATATGCCTAAGTACTCGTCTTACTCGTGGTACATTAATGTTATCATTCTATGGCTGGCAATGCAACCAGCAGCAAACAACTGGCAACTTTTATTTAAACAATAACCTTAGGATAAACCCTTTTGTTATTTGGAGGATTTTGAAGTGTGCGTTTGAGCATGGCACAGCTAGTACTTACATGCAAACTTTACGCCGAATGTGATTTCGTGAGCATCCTGCTGCGATTCTAAGATAGATTTTTCCATCAAACACTCAAAACGAGTATTCGGAGCTTCTCTCACAATTTTTATTACAACAGAACGAGCAGAGTCGCAGTGTACACTTGAAAAAGAGAGACACTCGAAGCAACGACAATGCTACTACTGGAGAGAATTTTAAAACAAATACAAGGCGACTGGAAAGCACGAAGAACTCTTTATGGAGCAACAAACGTCATTTATGAAGCTACTCGACATGTTGTACAAAATAATAGCTTTCTCTTGCCGTGTGTTGCTTCTCACTTTTGGCCAAGAAACTATTTGGCCTTGCATGCTTGCACTTCTTTAATCCTATTATTCTTTCACTCACCTAACTTATATCTTAACTTCAACACGTACGTAAACTTATTCTCACAAAATTCACAATATTGACTTTCACTGTCGCATTTCAATTGTTTGCATTTAATTCCCCCTGGCATCTACCTTTGTAGCACATCACATATAACATCTACCTTTGCAATTCATTGGAAAACGAACTTAAGGGTTAACATGGGTCAACGCAAACTCAATTACTAATATTCCACGCTAGGTCTACACTTGATTAATTTAAGTGCAAATTGAATTAAGTCCTAACAGAGATTAAGTTTGTGGCCTAGAGACTTAATCTCTGTATTTTAATTCAATACGCAGCAACATACACATGAGTGACCCCTCTATATATATGTTACCATGTTACACCAACTCTGAATTGTGGTTTACCGACCAAGGTTCAAGATTTACGAAACTTTTGCAGTATCATGGAACGCTGGCTATCAAATTTTCCCTATACGTAATTGAATTGTGACGGTTTACAGCAATTTGTAGTAAGCAACAAAGATATCAGTGAGCCACGAATGGCATCACACAGCAAGATTAGCTAATACTGCTAGCCACTACAGTAACCAAACTATCTAGAACCATTGTAAAGATGTAATAGGTATTATAGCAAAACAGCACAATGAATAAAGTGAAAGTGTAAACTAAAATTCTCTGCCATATAGAAAGAAATTATTTATCTCAAAAACGTAAAGGCAAGGTAAATTCTGCAAACTAATTATTTTATTCAGTTTTCTCCACTTGGTAATGTAAAGATCAGTAAAATCAATAGCAATATAAGAGTTCTCACTCAGTTCATACCTAGAATACTTACTGACGAAATAACCTCTGTGTGCTACGTACTCTAATTAGGAAAATAAAACCTGTAGATCAAATATTTACCTATCGCTTCACTTTTAATTAGTTTTACTGCTCACAAAATGAAAGTAAGCAAAGACATAGGTGAGATAGGTGCAAAAATGCAATAGGATACTGGCAAAAGGATACGCAAACATTTAATTTTTGAATGAAGTATCAAAGTACCATAAAAGTAATTTAATATTTACAATCAATAAACAGTGGATAATATTATAACAGCACAAGTATCAACGTCAACGTGCATTGCAACGTTGTGCTGCAATATTGCATTGTAACGCTAATTTGTCTTATTACATTTTCTGTAATATTTTATACCTACTCGTAAACTCGTAACTTGTTCTGAATGAAAATAAAGCTGTGTTTTCGTATTTTGTGGGGTTTCTTTTAGTAGAAATTGAATAAACCATTGGGCAATATGTTATAACCAAGTTTCGTAAAAGTCAAAATACGGACATAGAATTTCTGATTTCTTCCCGGTAACCTGCATACCGGCCAGTTAAACCTGCCCCCCGGTATCCAGAATACCTGGGCAGGAAGCCAGGTTACTAAGGAAATTCTATGCTCGAAATAAAACAATCTGTTTTTAATTACAATTGGAGAAATTGTTCATAACTAAACATAGAATATACATGAGAGTAGATACGCTAGATACCTAATACAGAGATAATTATAAAATAGACTGATTGTGATTCGATGCGATAAGGTACACGCTTATTAGTATTAGTATTAAAGTTCGAATTGAAATGAGTTATGTAAGTTTTCATTTGACTTCCAAATTATGAAAATGTACATTTGAATTACGTATGATGTAAGTTATAGTTATAGCAATATTGGTGCTTATACACAGATAAATTACATTTGTCAGATGTCATGAAGGAGTTGATACCGTTCGCGTTCTTGAGTTATCGTGCATACAGACAGACAGACGCAAAATGTTTTTGCATATAAGTTTATTTACGAAACTTGACAATTAAAGTCATAACGATGTTTCAAAACAAACGGATAAATTCTGTTTTGCAAGATGTGTTTATATTTCCTAGCTGTTCAACCCATTTTAATTAACTATCTTGTTGTTGCTACCAGTTGCCAGCTGGTTAAATTGATGTTGAGAAAGTTTGTCTAAGAGTTTGTTGTCGCGCAATAAGAGCAATGTTGTTAGAAACTGAAACTGTGCTAAGTTTGATGTCTACACTAATTACCTGCATTGTAAGGCTGAATGTAATAGTAATCGAGTAAATCTATACAGTTGCAGTATTTACAAGATTAAATGTGACTGAGAACGTAAATGACAAAGTGAGCGGTAGCGTGGCTAACATCAAACATGATTTGTGTTTGTATTTGGTTGATTTGATTTGAGAAGGAAACAAATCTGTGGGTGTTTCCACGATTGCCCTAATTGGACTGTAATTTCATGAATTGAGCACAACCTAGAGAGGTGGTAGCCAGACGAGTTGTTTACAAGGCGTGTGAATTCTGAAGAATTGTGAGTAATGGTGAATGTAATTTAGGTCAAATGGAAATGACAAAGAAAAAGTCAACCAAGTTTCGGTTGCACATTAAAATGAGCGTTTAATTTCCCTGAGATGTTCTACTTTGACTCTGTCAAACAAAACATCTGAGCAGACTTTCTGAGAATTGGCTTTGCTTGTATCTGTCATGGATGAGGAAATGAGGATGAAGCATTGAATTACGCGTTCAAGTGAGTTGGAATTGTACCTGGAAATGAGTAACGTGGATGAGTAGAAAAGACTGAAAAGAGTGTTGCTTACCTTAATGCCGTTCTCTGCATCATGGACAGAGATGTTATAAAGCCCACCAAGTCTCTTCAACTCCTCCATGTCATCCCTCAGCTTGTGGGGATTGTCTTTGACAAAGTAGAAAGTATTTTGGTGTGTAGAGCGGAAGTCGATGAATATGGATCCATTTAGGACGGACGTCACGACCCCTTGTACCACAGAATTGTCTACAGTGCTCACCAGTGCTCGCCCGTTGTCCATCCGAGAAACTAAAAGTCCCGGACCAAACGCCGTGCGCTTGTACGCGATTCGGGCCATAAGGTCAGCCTCATGGGTAAAGATTCTTTCAGGACTCAGCTTGGACTGTCGAGAGAAACCCAAGTTTTTGAAGGCTGTGGTTATTGTATTGGCCATGCAGTCCAGCCCTGACACCGCTCCGAATTCAGGAGCCAAATGAGCCTGAGGATCAACCAAAGGCTCTACCGTGATCGGTTTCACATAGTCTTGTCCGAATATTTTTTGTGTATCGAAGCCAAAAAGTTGAAGCCATGCACTGAGAGTTGTCATTCGACTTTCAGCCAAAAGATTGTGGGGAGTGATTGGATTGTTTTGTAAAAATCTGTATGTGAAAATGTCTGTGGGTCGCTTGAAATTGGACACAAGTGATTCCCAACTGGGCACCATCCATTGACCAATGCTTGGGTCATAAGGACGCCCGTTAATTATTACAATGCCTGTGTGTTTGTCCACGACACCACCATGAAAGTCAATTGGCAAATAAAACTCTGGCGTCGTGTCACGAACCACTTTTCCAAATGGAGTTCTGTGAACCTCTTTGACGATTGTTCCGTGTACATTGAAAACTGCTAACGGAGAACCGTTCTGATCTGAGGCCACATAGAATCTTTGCAGGTCGGATGTGAGAAGAGCAACGAGAGTGTTTATATTTTTGTTGTCGTCGTACAGAAGCAAGTAATTCTTGCCTGACAGTGGAAAGTGAATGTGGGTCATTTGAGTGGGGGAATCTGGGTTGGCGTATAAGAACTGAGTTA
Source organism: Pogonognathellus flavescens (assembly GCA_019776165.1). Lineage (NCBI taxonomy): Eukaryota > Metazoa > Arthropoda > Collembola > Entomobryomorpha > Tomoceridae > Pogonognathellus > Pogonognathellus flavescens. The sequence goes on from JABASD010001562.1 coordinate 24,393, forward strand.
CATTTCCTTGATCGTCCTTCCATGAAATTAGTCGATCCAAGTGATCATAGAAAAACCAGACTTTGTACACATCTTTTTTGACGGCGTGTATAAGCAAACCTTTGTCATCGTACTGGAACTTTTCGTTGCCTCTTTGAACAAGAAATCCTCGAGAGTCGTAGGTGTAGCGGAACAGCTCTCCGACTTGAATCACTCGATCACCACTGTCGTATATCAATGAAGACTTTTCTCCCTGCTCCACGATCTGAACCGCGTTTCCATTTTCATCGTAGACGTATTTCCAGTTTCCAGATCCCATAACTTCAGAAACATGGCCGTCGGCGTCATATTGAATATTGTCTGCATAAGAAGACCGCCCGATATTCATTTTTCGGTGTTTAATCTTTCCTTTGGAGTCATAAGCAATGTCTAATTTGAAAACTTCCGTTCCTTTGAGATTCATTACAATCTGACGAAGACGACCCACACCGTCACGATCCAACGTTCTGAAGAACACTTTTGATAAGTCCTGAATAACAGTTCTGTTAAAACTATTGCCGTTTTGGTTTTGGTAAACTGTCAAATCCAGGAGACTCTCAAGCATCCCCGTATTTTGACTCTTTTTCAAGCTCAAACTTTGCACAGACTTTCCATTGACTTCTGCTTCTACATTTGTGATCCGCCCATTTCCGTCGTATTGATATTTCAGATGAACATTGTCTAGACCAGTTTTGGATCCGTATTTTTCTCTTTGTTCTTTGACAACACCCCCGTGATATTTGTATTCCACTTTCACTTCGAAACTCGACTGAGAAACTTCTGCCACCTTCAAAAGCCCAGTGTTTTCTTGGTAGCTAAAGCGAGCAGAGCGATAGCCTGCAATCACAGCTTCCAGCTTTCCATTCTTCGTGTACACGTAGTTGACTCGGCCTTGTGGCAACCCTTGGGGGTAGATGATGGAAGCAATTTGACCCAAGTCATTGTACTGGATTTTGTAGATATCCCGACTACTGGGAGCCTTGTATTGATACTCGTACACTCCGATCGAAGTAGATATTCCAAATGTGTGAATGTGACCACGAGGTGTTGTCAGAGATTGAAAGGCTCCTGCATTGTCGTACTCCAAAAGATAATCACTCCCTCCGGCTGTTGTCATTTTCAAAGGCTGCTCAAAGTTCAAACGAAACAAATGGACAAAGGATTAACTTTAACACTCTTCACAGATTCACAGTACCGTCAATAATATCATCTACAAAGCATCTCATTATTTCCGGAAACCAATATCCATACTGCCTTTGATAGAAATATCATAGGCATATCTATTCTATTATTTCGGCTCCCTGCCACTTCATGATGTTTCATACAACATATTTATAATTAATTTTATGCATCAGGTAGAAAATCCATGCGTCACCTTTTTCACGGTGGTTAAACTTCCTAATAAAACTAAACTTCCTACTTCAAAATAGATCATAATTCTAAATTAATTATTTGAATTTATTTCCCTGCTGCGAATGCGAAACACCAACAATTTCCACAACCTAAAATGCATTATATTTTATTATATTATAACATGCATACCATAGGTTCCCACAACATAATCCCATCAATATTAATTATTCAAGTCATTCCTCAAACATTATAATACAACTGCATGTGAGCTCATTATGTTTCTTTCAGTGGCTGACTGATAATGCACGAAAAAGTGAAATTCACAGGTAATAAAAAAAACTTTTCCGGCGACATAATAAATGCCTAAAGAATACAAAATAGAAGTAGCGCAAACTCTTCAATTTTCATAGTATGATATCAAATAGTGAATACTTTGATCATTAATAATGTCATAGTTTGGTAATCGGTACGCAGTTGGGGCAACAGAATGCTAGCAGTGATCTATTTCTCTTGGTATTGAATAATATGACATATGTTTCCATATTCCATGACAATAGACATAGGTAGAATACTACACGTATGTTCAATATTTGTATGCATGCAGTAACCAGGGTTACTTTTGTAATTTCTATGAAGCATTCATTGTTGAATGCAGCTATCTTTTATAGTGTTTCCTTTTCCGAGAACCAACTGAAATGAATTCAGTTGGTTACGTTGAGCTCTGAGTTCTGGTTTCTACACGTTAGGCAGAGATAGCAATGTTCTGAGACATTTTAACTGATACTGTGTGCTTCGTTCAACAAACTCTACCTTCATCTCCATAAGCTCTAATCGATAAATATAATATCTGCTCAAAAGAACATCATCTTCTCCTAACCTTGGCAAATGGAAAGTGTGCAAAATACGGAACACACTGTGACGTAGGTACAGAGATTTTGGTTGCTTTTTCCTTAGCACCTAGACTGCCTAGACAGCGTCTAATGCTTTATTCAATTCTACACAATTCAATAGTATTCAATTTATGTTAGCTAAATCTACCTACGTGGACTTTCAATGAAAATGTCCGTATGGGTAGGATCAGCGTACTTTCCTTTGCATACCTTCCCCTCACACCGGGGGTGGTGTTTTACTATTAGGTATACCACCATGACCAGCTAACACAATGAAAAGTGGAAAAATAGTTTCTTCACAGAACAATAATACAATAAGCGCTGAAATATGAAGCCACCCTACAAGTGAGAACATTGTCATTGTTAAACAACGAATGAAACAGAGTCCCACGCATTCAACGCATTGAAAACGATTCGTGTTCTAGTTCTAATTTACACACAAGTAAACATGAGCACTGCATTTTGCATTGCATTGCATATGGCTTCAACACAACTACTCACTAACTAATTCTATATTAAATATGAATGAAAGGAACTGCAGGACTTCAAATACTAAAAGTGTTACTTCCAGAAGGAAGATAACACCTTTAGAATTTGAAGAAACGGTACTTTGCTGCAATAACAAGGTTTCTGCCGACTAACTTACTTTGCAATAAATTTCTTCTTTGAGACATTAAAAAATATACCTAAGATCCTTTATCTCTAAGTACCTTTGAATATAACAGATGGTAACTACGTATTTGTTGCTCGCCATTGGTTTTGCACATCATTTAAAAATAATAATAAGTATTGAACATGTATGATGTTGTATCTGTGCGTTAAGTAAATATGAAATAATATGAAAAAATTATTTTTGTAACAATAATATCAGTACTGGGAAATGTGTATCATTTTCCATGTGAAAGGCTTGCTAGCGCCATGATAAAATTATAAGCTAGAATAGTAGAACCATGACGGTGAGGCTCTTGCTTCTTTGTTAACTCTACGTCATGCAACGCAAGTTCCCACTCAGTAATAGGAATAAAAGATTTGAGGAAAGCTTCCTTTCCTTCTTCATGTACGTTTCACTAGCCTAAAGCTCATTCTTTCCCTGAACATTGGAACTGATTCCAAGGCTGTGCATTCAGAAGAAAATCTGTTGCATGAAGTTGAAACAAGAACAGACAGATGATACTGATGTATGAATCCGCCATGGAACACTAAGACTACACTAATAACAGTTCGGAACAGAACTCAATATATTTAGTCTCACAACGAAAATGCGACTCCAGTTGAACTAAAACTTACTTGAGTGACAAAGCTGTCTTTGAATGCATGAGTTAATGCAGTCCCATCCGAGTACTGTATTTTAAATAGTCTTCCGGATCGATCATATTCATAAACTTCTGTCAGGTCATCCCACTTCCAACCAATGAGACGACCGAATCTGTCATATTCCAACTCGACTGGTGAGAATCCATGACTAAGGAAACAAAGTTTGATATAAGTTTATGATTACATTTTACTGCCATGAAATTCAAATATTGTGTGCATAGTTATTGAAATGATAATACTGTGCGAAGATTACAAACCTTGGAGACCATTTCAGAGGTCGGCCGGATCGATCATAAGTGACATTTAATATTTCGTTACGGTCATCAATGAATACAAGCTCGGATTTAGTTTCTCTGTCATATTCAATCATAAGAGTGTTTTCTCCGTTAATTCTCATTTTCTTGTCAACTTGGACTACTTGTTTGTTTTTGCCTCGTCCTTCCTTCCGAGCTACATAACGCCACTCAACTCGATTTACCAAGTCTCCTGCAATTTCTGTCTTTTGTTTACCAGGAACAGGAAAGCTGTCAGATAAAACAGGACTGATGTCACCTAAAATATTATACGGTACAGTTTCTGTTGTGATGGCTTGAGACCAAGGGAATTGTCGAATCACACTTCCATCCGGATGAACCGAAGTTATTTCTTCAGATTTACCTACAAATATCACAGCAAAACGTAATTTGAAGTAGTTTCAAAACTCTTAACAGAAACACAACTGAGTTCGAGTAATATAACACACAAATATGCATTTGCACTTAATTTATAATATTATGGCAACAGGACTATTTTTGTATTGTAGACTCTCAAAACGTATTAATGCATTATATTATTCGTTATATTCTTACCGATGCGTTTGTAGACTGTAGAACCTTTGATGAGAATTGTTTCTGGCAAGTTCTGATCTCTCGTGACCTTGACACTCGCACCTTTCTGACTCAAATCAAAATTAAGAGTGACAACTTGCCCAGTGGGGCTGACAGCCATGGTTAGACGTCCAAACTCATCATAAGAATACACGGAACTTCGTCCAGAACTGTCTTGTCGACTTTTGATCAAACCCAATGAGCCGTGGTAGTCAAATGTATAATTGTAGCCCTCGGGACTGGAAAACTCTTGCAGCATTTTCACCCGCGACATTTTCAAATTAAATTTCTGAGCTTGAGCGTTCTCAATCGTTTTTACTTGTTGAGAATAGTCACGAAGGATCTGAATTTTATTTCCCGCAGCATCCGTCACGCTGCTCACTTTTCCATTCGACATGTTCACATTGTACAAGAAAGTGTAGACGATTTCTCCTGTCACGATATTCTTTGTTGCAACGTGCTGTCCGAATCGGTTGAAAATGTAAATCTCTTGAGTTTCTGGTGAGAATATTTCATACTGTCTTGACTCTGCTTGAGTGGCTTGCGGTATGAGAGCCATCACAGAGCGAATCCGATAGTTGCCTTGGTCGCTTATGTGAAGAACGCCGTCAGGAGACATGGCAATGGCACTAATTGTGTTAAACTTTGACGTCGCAGCTAAATAATGCTCATCTTCGAAACAAGAACAGCCTCGATCTAAACAATTGCATTTTGACTCCGCTCCCGCAAAGTGTGAAACTTTTCCATCTGTCGTGATAAGTCGAACTCGGTTGATACGCTGCGAATCTGACTCAGCCACGTAGAGATCGCCATTGGATGCAAAAGCAATAGACTGTGGACTTATAAGGGCAGTATGAGTTGCCAAGTCCATATCGTATCCTCCCAATGGAATCGGGCAATGAAACGGTCGACCGGCTATAATACGAATTCTGTTGTCTTCAGTCAGTTTCAGAATCATGTGATCGTCTATGATATACAAAGAGTTGTCCAGTGGGTTAACTGCCAATTCCGTGGGCCATCGCAAGTGAACCTGCATACACACACAATCATGACAGTAAAACTTTTATTTTCCAAAATAATTACGGATTTGGCAATAAAGAAAGTGAAAGAGAAAAGCAACTCGTATAATATAAACTTTTTCCATTATGTTGATCAGTAACGACTTACCTCTTCTACTTTCAAAGTGCCTTCACAAGGAATTGGTTTCCAGTGTGATTTTTGTTGATGATTTCCAATCACAGTGGTGATGATTCCATCTCGGTCTACTTTCCGAATGTTTGTACCATCCGCAAAGAAAAGTACGTTGTCTGAAGACACAGCTACTCCCTTTGGATATGCCAATTTAGCATCACGAGCCAAAGCCTCGTCTCCGCAGTGGGCTTCGTCGCCGGGTAAACATCTCTCTCCTGATCCCACCACAGGCTCCCAATTGTGCTCGGGATCTGTGGTTGCTTCAACATCCCGAACGCGAATAATTTGATGAGATTCCGGATCAGAAATATATAGTGTATTGTCCACCGGACTAAGCGCCATGTGGTAACGGTAGGAAACTCGAGTCGCACTAGAATGTCATAAACATACAGTATGAATAAAAGCATCTGATATGACACACTTTCATATACTAGGAGTGGCATTACTGATTTATCATTAGATGTTGATAGAAGTGAACATTTTACATACTTTAATTTGACGATATTCTGTACAGTTCCATCCACTTGGATCCTTCGAATGAGATTAAAATCTCCAACAAATAGATTTCCATCTGGAGATGCGGACAAGGCTACAGGGGCTAATAGTTTTTGCTTGGAGGCAATTCCATTGCATTCGGCTGTACAGTCAAGAGCTCTTTGATAGCCATTGCCCATCGTTGTCAAAATTACGCGTGGTCTGTGCTTCAAGTAAATATTGGAGCCGTCGCCCTTTTGAATTATGCCTTCGTGGAAATTGTATCTGTCAATCAAAATGCGCAAATTTTGTTAAGTACAATGTGTGAGAAGAGAAATAAATGGATTTTGATGAAAAGAAAAACATAGTCAAGAGCATACCTGTGATGGATGTCCAGATTCCAACCACCGATATCCGAGATGCTCATGTCATGTCCAGATAGTGTGGTACTCTGCACATCCCAAATAATGCTGGCACAGTTGTCATATTCGTAACCCACTTTAACAATCGCTGTCGTCACTCCGTACACTCTTTGGCGATAGACATTGAGTCTCTTCCACGAAAAAGTGTACTTGATGTCGGGATCCGCTTCAAAGATCTTTTCAAACAAAACTCCTTCAATCGTAATGCGTAAATGAACTCTTTTCAGAGAAGGCGGAATCGCTTCAGATGTTAGCTGAAGTTGAATTGTGGAGAGGTAGCCAGTGACTCGAGAGCTGTGGTACATCAAATGCAGACCTGTGCCTGGAATCTTTATACTTTCCTGGACAACCTGTGTATTCGTAATGCAAATCCACAATTTGGTCAAACTTAGAAGTCATATTATATATGTATACAAATCTATATGCTGCCTACAAGAGAAACAGAAATGTACCTGAGATTCAATTAAAATGGCACTCGTCTCCGAACAATCTCCTTGAAAACCATGTTTCCATGTGGCCAACACGACGGGTTTCATTGTTTCGTAGTCATGAGAGTCACAAGCTTGTCCTCGTAAGAACGATTTTTCTTCGGTCGCTCCCATAACCACAGTGTCAATAATAACCACCTGGAAACAATACATCGAACATTTACGGACAAGCGAAAATAATTGTTATTTTTTACAAATCAGTTACTTTCAAACGTATTATACTCACTGTCATTAAAAGACAGATAATACGGCCTTATTCATATAATAATAATATTATCAACACTTCTATTTCTTCAATCAATCTGGCCAGCTAGGTATTTCAATTTATTTTTTACTTATTTGTATTTGTATTTTACCACTATTTTTTAACGCAAAAGTTAAAATAAATAAGAAAGTTAGTTTACAAATCAATTAAATGTTTTAATCAAAGTGAAAAGATTATTCCACGATGACTTCGAGCCGGTCGAGCAGATACACAGCAGATGTAATTACTCACAAACAACGCAGCAGAGGATATCGGGCATTCACTAGACTAGATTTCATAACAGCGCGTACTTTGGCTTTGCAAAAACAAACACAACACCCGACCACCCCCGCCGTCATCCTCTTGTATATACTTGGTGGCTATTTGACGGGTTTAATGCAAATGGAGTTTCTCAGTTTGTAACTCTTCTGATATGATATGATAGATACAAGCTAAAACTATCAATACTCCCAGATAGCTCTTAATAGCATGGTGGCTAAAGGGCTGACCTGCAGTAATCACAAGACGTTGGTTCAAATCCAACCTGGCTCTCTACTTCAACAATTCAGCTCGACGTGGTCGTTACTTACCTATTATCATTATCATGTTTAATGAATAATGAATACTACATATATGTGGGGGTGGGGGGCCAGTAGCTTAGTGGTTAGAGCATGTGACTGTCAATTGAAACAGCCTAAGAGTTATTTTTTTTCTTTTTTCTTACATAAATAAATAACAGATAAAGTACAATATTCATAATACTACACAATATGAATGAATATAATTAAAATAATATAAATATATAACTTAACATTCAAAAAACTTAATATTCCTGAAAGTATTTGTCATGATATTTCTTTAGCTGCTGTTACAAGATCGTGCAGTATACTCTAAAATCATTTATATAATTCTAAAACAAAAGAATGATATTCATAATTACAAAATGTAATTATTTGCTATGTATAATATTTTATTTTACTGTTTATTGTTGTTTTTTATTACTGTGTCTATAATGGCAATCTCAATTTTTGAGTCAATAAATAAATATATATAAATTAAAGCTGTGAACAAACATTTTCAGGTACAAGATGATAGAAGTGTTGACATTGACATTGCGCAAGTTGTTTTAAAAAGTTACCAGCAATATTATTATTATAATATTTTTGCGAAAAAGTCTCACCTCATTCCAAGGAACAAAAATTGTTCTCGTTTGTGAATTGAAAGGACTGCGTCCAAACTGAATTGTGACAGTTCCACCACCATTCACCATCAAATCAAACCAACCGTCATCCTGTGTCAAGGTAAATCCGCCTAATGGTTCCAGTGGAGAACTGCTGGACACACGGACACCCATCAGACCGCTTCCATTCGGAGTGACAACTTGTCCTCGTACCACTCCACTTCGACTGTGAAATCCAACCCATAGACTTATTAGATCACAATTAAAGTATACATCAAGACACCGACACAATTAAATCAAAGCAAAACTACATTTTCAAAATCTTTCGTTTTTTTTTGTTTTACGGCAAATTAAAGGTGAACTTTAACTCATATAACTGAAAAGTCAGCTGATAATTATTAAATTACTGCTATTGCGATTTGAATTTAAAATTGCTATTTTCAAAATAAGAAAATAATTAAAACTGCTGCTATAAAAATTGTAGAAACAACATTTTAGTAATTAAATGAATTTTGATAACCATAAATAATTATGATGTATAATTTAAATTTGTAGGTGCGACGAGATGACATCTTGAAATGAATATTAGTGTTTAATTATGGGAAAGACAAAACAAACACAGAAAGTCATCCAAAGTGCCTCACAGACAAAACATATACGAGACATTTACAATTACGATACATTGAATACGTATAGATAGGACCACGACGACGGAAACAGTCAACAATGACATTGACATATAAAGGACGGTAACAATAACATTGACATTGACAAGTTCACAGTTTGGTATGGTCGGTCGGTAGATTGACTACTTTCAAACTATATACGTGTAAACTTTATTTATATTATCAGACAAAAATAATTGAAATATTTCTTTTTAAAATTCCATATAAGACGAATGAACAATGTATTTATTTAATTTTGTAGTTTGGACTAATTGGGAAAATATATTTTGCTTTTCCACTCTAGAGTGATTTTCAATGAAAGAATGCTAAAGGACAGACTCTGCTGAGACTAACAATCATAGTTGGAGAGTGACGGATACCGGAAGTGAGTTGACAAGACAGATGGAGTGAATAGGCATCTCTTACCTCTTGTTGAAATGACTCCAAAACACACTTCAATCAAGCAGCACAAAAGACAGATTAAGAAAGCACAGTTAGCCAAAAATATCGCTTATTCAGTTCTCTCTCGCAACTTTCACTTTGCTTTTCTATTGCTTTGCTTTGCATTGCTTTTTACTACGTATTTTTTGGCTTTGCAGTGGCTTTTTTAGCTTTGGAAAGGAGTGTTCATATTATAAGGAATAAGAGTCTCTAGTAATTGGGACTCAAAGTGACACAGGAAATCGGACACCACACCACATACAAATATAAACAAGTAGGTTCTAAACAAGAATAAGTCTATCCTAACCTCACGGATAATTCATACACAAAGTAAAATTTAGGCCCTAATTACAAATCTTGGTAGTTAATAGATGGTATCATAAGAAGATCTCTCAAAACACTTTTTCACAAAATTTAGTTAAATAGTTATTCATAAAATGTTAAAAACTTCGCTGTCAGCGTATGCGCCGATAGTTATGCCTAAACAATTATGTATTTGTTGTGAGTGGGTGATTATTAGGATATTTGTTGTAGTGTATAAGTCAAAGGAAGGATGGAACAAGACAGGGGCACAATTGCATCTAATTAGTAAACATGTGGGTTAAATTACATCATATATATATAAATATATACAGAATAACACGAACATAATCACCACATCAATCACCTTCACGTTAAAAAATGCATATATTATAACAAGGGAGGAGAGTATTACTTTCGACATTAATAAGGAAACAACACGTGAAGGAATAAAGGTTTCACTTTTTTAACGTTTAACAAGTGGATTTGTATAAGGATACCTACAAAATATGGAATTAGCATTTTAGCTAATGAAATAAGAAGACAGATCTGGATAATATAAACGGATAGAAGGTAAAAACAATTAACTAATTGCCTAGAGACGGAAGTTTAGGAAATAGAAGATGTATTGGAGGAAGATTAAAACAGGTGCATCGGTAACACTAACAGAATGAGAAAAGTTGTTTGAGCAAAAAATGAACTAAAAATGAAATCGGGAGACAGACAAAGTGGGAAGTCACACGGTAACACAGGTATGTACACAATGTACAGTTGGTACGATTGACATAGTGGGTAGAAGAAGTACGTTAGTAGTACAGCTTGGTGAGGGTGAAGATGATGACAGGGGTCTATTCGAAGAAAGAGAAGCAAATGAAAACTGTACCTTCCATTGAAGGCATCTTGTCGTGCATAACTCTGTAGACTTCCTTCTTCAATCAAAAACTTCATTTTCTCGAAGAAAGAAGCTGTAATGGCAGGTGGCTGCTTTCTCAACAGAATGTCAATCGGCTTTCGAGCTGACACACACAATTGACTTTTCTCGCATTGAAACGTCACACAACATTCAGGGTCTTCACAATCCGTTAAACCGTCTGTTAAATGAATCATACAAAAATGGATCACACTGTCTAATGTCTCTAATTTTGCCTTTGGTGTTAATACCAATCCAAATTTCAAAATGAAAAATAATGCAAAGAGTAGTTATCATAATTATATTTTCCAGCTCATTTTACCTTTATCATTGTCTTTGCCATCATTGCAATTTTGTTCCATCATTACAGAACATTCAAGACCCGTCCACCCTGTATGACATTTGCATTCCCAGAAGCCCTCATAGTTAGCTTTGCATTGACCGTGTCCACTACAGCTGTTTGGACAACCTTCCAATGTACAATGTTTTCCGTTCCAGCCTGTTACGCACAAACAAGTCCCGTTCTTGCACTGGCCATGATCTCCGCATCTGCACGTAATTCACACAAATTAATTTCACTAAAATAATCATTATTTAAATAAAATGAACCAACAAAAGTTTCTTTGCGGTTGCGGTCTTGAGACGTATAATGTTTATATTTTATGTTGCTATTGGTCCAATATTCAGAAATATTCCCCTGATTTTTTCTCTCACACAGGTACCCAAAGGAATAATAATAATGGATTGAAAACATATTGATCGCATTTTCACCTTTTGTCACAAACCCGTTGATTGCACAAGGACCCCGTCCATCCTTCGGAACACTGACATCCGCCACCGACACAAATACCATTCGCTCCACAGTTAGTATCGCACAATTCTGAAAAGTTAATTTATCATTGATTAACTCTTAAACATTACAAATACTAATGTCATTATTAAATTATTGCAGAAAAAGAGAAGATTGATATGAATGAAGTATTATCCAGAATAAATACTAATTCAGTGAGTCTCCAGTAATGAGACAGAACATAATGAATGAAATGAGCAGGGATTGGTGACTTAATAAAGATGATAATCACCTTGAGAACAATCTTCGCCCGTCCATCTGGGCTCACAGGTACACGTTTGTGTTTCTAAGTTGAAAATTCCGTGGGAGGAACAGTCAGGAAGACACTGGAGAGCTTCGTTGTCCGGAGAAGCGCAATCAGTACCACGCCAGCCTTTCTTGCAAATACAATTTCCATTGTGGCAAAAACCATGACCAGAACAAGTGGGATGAGCACAGTCAACTGTCAAATACAAAAATAATGGCGTTAATCTTTACTGGCACAGTAAATATTGAGTTGTAAGCTACAGTTATGTTTAAATATGTTTACTCTCTTCGTATCTAATTTTTTCTCACATATTATTACTTGGCCAGTTACTACATAATATCGATATTAATGTTTTGAATGTCGATATTATGTTGATTGAATACTAGGAAGATTACTGTTTAATGATTATATTTCATTTCTTTAGTCTTGAAATTATTAAAGAATTTTATCTTTTAAAACAGTGGCAAATGGAAGTAGGAGAAAGGATTGAGAACGAGCGACGGCAGAGAGAACGAAATATGAACTATGAATCAGAAGTTTGCAATCAGAAAAATGGCAGGCATTAAAGACTAACATTAAAGATGGCTGTGAACTGTAAAGGTCCCACAAGAACAAAGAGACAGAGAAATGACATCTGATTGTGGTAGAGCATTAGTTTTCAGAAATTCAATTACAGACTATGTAATATTATTACATAGGATATACCCTGAAACCAATTTCACCGATGGTAACTTTGCTTATAGGTACTTCCCACTTCAAAACTCACCCATCCATATCCCGGTCTTTATAACTAATCTCTCATAAACTTTTTCTATATTTATGTCATTCTTTCAGTTTACTGACATTATGTGGAGGTGGAAGGAGTGACTCAACTTCAACAGAGTTTTCAGAAGTCTAATCAATAATGTTATAAATGTACCTATCAATCACTACCTACCAAAAACAATTGTATCACGTATCAATCCACGAATATATTTTGAAGTATATAATATAACTGTCTGGATATATTGAGAGATAAGCAGTATACCTCAATTAAGAAGATTAAGCCATGCACAATCTTTCGCATTCGTTGGAAATGAATTAAGTAATTATCTGTGTCACCGAATGTTGGATTTGCGTATACTTTCTCACCAGACGAAAGAATAAAGATATCAAGAAAGAAGACATAATTCAAGTATGTTATAGACAATTATAATATTCTGTCGGGCGTGAGAAATATTGCCCGTCAACTAATTCATAATTATTACACATGTGTGGTACCTAGTAAGTTTACTAGTCCTTATGTTGGCTCTGAAAGAGAGAATATTCTTTCCAAACCCAACAACTAACTCAAGATTCCGTTTGTAGAGAATTGGTGAAGCATAATATCGTAGGACTAACGATAAATGTATAGTATCATATAATATACCTTCAAATATTATATAAAATAAATCATACAGCAAACAGAACGTTCTCTGTGATCTAAAATTACATTTATGCAGTAATACCAACACTGTCTACATACATTGATTGAATCATGAATACCGTTTCTATTTTAGGTAGGCTGATGAAATCAAGAGAGTAGGAAATTAGACACGACAACATGAGAATTGAGATGAGACACAAAAGAGAAAACTGAAGCTGGGAAGTAACATCTGCATTCACACCCACCCACCACTAAGCGGCTCAAACCACAAATACTTCAAACCTGCAGCAGAAGTCTATACTTTTGCTACAACCTTGCCGTGGCATTAAGGCGGGCTTACCTACCTCCAAAAAAGATTCTTGTAAAAGGTGGTGTTTTGCATTTATGGAGGACGCATTGGAGTATACGAAA
>JABASD010001563.1:0-38046 GCA_019776165.1 Pogonognathellus flavescens
CCCCAAGCCTGTACAAAATTTCGTTCTCGCACAATCGAGGAGAGAAGCTTTTGGGAAATTGGGAGTGGGAGCTATAACATGAATAGTCCAAACTGATTTTCTTGTGCACAGTCCCTATACCACTAAAAACAAGCCTTAGACTAGAAATAGTAGCAGCAGTAGTTATATTATTTATATTCTTTTCTTCTGACTTGACTGCTCCTTCTCCACGGAGAGAGATACTTGGAATAGGAACATGCATGGTAGTCGGAGTAATAGTGGCTGAAACACAGTGCAGAATCCTTCGGCTCTCTTTTTAGTTCTTTTCACTCGACACTCACTCCAGCCGAAAAAATGTTGCGTCAACGAAAGTAAAGAGAAGCCAACTCAAGTCAAGTCAAGAACTAATAACTTCAACTCACACCCATCGGCAATAAAAACCAAACCCTGTCAAATTTTGCACTTTGGAAAACTTGGCAAACATTTTCCTTTCCACTTTGCTACGCCTCTTTTTCTTCAAACTCTATGGGACAATGTAATGTAATAGACCACTGCTATTACTACAAAGCAGTCTATGAACACACAGCTACTGTCCAGTCGTCCCGTACCATAATCTATTATTATTATTATATGATGTGATCGTCCTGTGTTGTCAATAAACCTTAAAAATCTAAACGCACGAATCTATAATTATAGTAGCAATCTTTCGATAAATTACCTCCTGCAAGTATTACAACCTGGTATAAGAGGAGTATAATATACGGTATTATTTGTCTCGTGTTTTCTTAAAAGGATGAGATAATTGAAAAGGAAAATTATGGTCTTATCAAAGTAACATAATAATTGAACCATGAATCCACTTACTTTTAAAACGTATCATTAAAATCTCCTTAACTTCACGTGGGCATCTTGATTTGTAATATTTTATACCCCTGGCATATTTATGCAGGTGCTTTAGCATCCACCGTTGATTTAAATAGCGTATAAAATATAGGTACTACTATTTTTGATATAGAATAGGTAACATAAAAGTAAATAATATAAAGTAGTACACGTTTTTGCGGGAAATATTTGGAAACGATTCTGACTCACTCACACACACGGCCGAATTTTTTGTTGCAAAACATCTGGATGGAAATGCGTTCACAACTCAAAATGACAAAGAGGACCATTTTTGATGCAACTGTATATTTTTAGTGAAAGTTATCTTTTCCTTTAAAAACTATAAACAAGTCTACACTATATACTATGCAAATCCCAACCACATGAGACTGAAGTTTGAACATCTCTACATTTACAACCCAACCCACTGGTTTTCAGATTTCCAAGTTATTTCAGACTTACTCACTGCAATGAAATAGCATGGCATTACATTATGTGATCTGTGGTTCATTTAGTAATCTTATAAGCATCTCTTAAAGCTTTATTTGATAATCCTGCACTAGCATTGAAATAAATCGCAGTCCTTCATGACAAGTATAAAAACACGCCTATAATATAAGAATGACTGAGCTTAGCCTACTAATAACTCCTCCAACGACCTATATTATATCATGTTACATATCCACAAACATAACATTCCTTAGCTGCAACATAATATACATAATATTATACTACTACGTATATCTCTTCGTGTATAGCTTGCATTTATGAACTGTGATGATTCTACACAGTAATAAAAAATTAATAGTGAGTCTACTTCCTTCATCCCACATCTTAATTGCCTATAAAATATATGCTTTTCTTTGTCACCAAATTACAGTACGGAAACTACTGAGAACTACTCTCCTTAAAACTCCGTCTCTGTGTTTAAGGAATGGACTGTGCGGTTTCACAATGAAATGAGTGTCCACCAGGGATATACACAGCCACTAACAATTTTCTGAGTATCTGTATTTCCTATACAGCCATGGTAAAGTAAAATACGTCTATCTTTACAACCGAGAGACGGACAGATAGCAAATTCAACCACGTAGAGAACATTTGAGTGCATTTCTCGTGTCTGTGTGTGTAGAGCCAGGTTCGGGTAATATCTTCTAGTGCGGTATGAACAACATAAGTCTTGGCGAAGTGAAACGAAGCCGACGATGAGTTGAAACTGGTTGTAGATAGATAGGAATTGTGTTGATTTGAGTCTTGTACGGGATATAAATGAATCACTATCACTTCTGCAACTAGACACTCGATCACTTTTCATATATCCAGTATTTATATCTTTGGTTTCACTCCTGGTAGATTCATTGGACGCAGTATTTATGTAGTAGAAAGAAGGAAAATCCAAGTTAACTAACCCAAGCCAAGGACGCGCTGAAAATGAACGGAGAAAACCTTTACGAACTACATAATAAAAAGATATTCCTATTACTAATGCTTCTAACAAACTGCAATCGCACGCCAAATATCCTTCTCCCTATTCTTAGAGCCGACGTCGTATAGTTGTAGTGCAGTAGGTGCCCTTAGTAATACCTACGGATATATCTCTGAATCTCTACCTTATAAGCTTATACTATAGCCCAGTAGTGTAACTTTTACATCTTTTCCCAACTTTCTTTTTTCGCTTTGACTTGACTTGACTTGCTCTCCTTTCCTTTTCCTTTCTTTATTTAACTCAGATGTCTTTGGTCTTTCCCTTTGGCTCCCACCACAGTTCACTTCATTTTCTCCATGAAATAAAAGATCCTGAAGACGAAGCACTTCCTCTTTATATTATTATTTCACATTTTGGTTTTCCCTCTTTCTCAGTCGCTGTGTAATACTTCCCTATAGTAAACTAGTTGTACAAGTACCAGTTCAGAATATGCACTTACAGGAAAAGAAAGGGTTCATTTCCATGTATATAATATTATAAAGTATTATTCAGACTCAACTTCATTCATTTTACTGTCTCTAGTAGCTTCTCCAAATTGTCCATTGGTGTTGCAGCAATATACAGTAACAGACATGCAGAGTGGAGATACAACTTCCATAATAATCCAATAAAATCTACTACCAGTAGAAGAAATATTTCTTCGGAGTGTTCTTACCTACACATTCTCTGTAGTACATCTATAGGTACTTTTATAATATTATTCTTCCACTACTGCGACTGCAGCTTTCAATTTTCTTTTTTTAAATCGTTCATGAAAATCCGGAGTAGTAGTATAGATATGCAAATACGTGCTCTGCATACATACTACTGACATTCATAATAATCCACATACACGGGAATTGGAATAGGAAGCACCTGTACACTCTCCTGGTTGCTACATGCATACTTACCAGCAGTTTTTGCATGAAATGTCTTAGTATGAATGTTGAATGGTGGTAGGTATGTGCATAATAAATACAAGATCACATTGGTTGCGGTGCACTGATGTTCGTTCATTGCTATCATTTCCTTTTGCTGTGTCGTAACAATGACTGTGGATAAGAAGTGAGTTGAGAGTACAAGGAAAGACAAGGAAAAAATTCTTTTCCACGATTTCCTTCTTCAAGTTCATGGATTTTTGGAGGAAGGCGAAGAAATTACGAGAGCGGCACTAAACACACTGCAAATCAAAAGTCTCGTCTTTTAAATGACGTGCGAAACGCTTAGTCAGCTCCCCGCTATTCTCGTCGCCTCCGCTCTCTTTTTTATGACACAGTTTCACTTCCAGTCAATGCAATTCAGTCAACCAGTCAAAGTAACTTCTTCTCTCCAGCTACAAACAGTCTGGCTCACTTACTCTCCCAACTCAACGAAACCAAATTGAGTCGACTTTTCTTTCCTCTCCGTTCTGGTCAGAGCTAAGTGACCAGAGCATGGAACTCCTTAATAAGAATTCCGGTCTTTCTCCAACATACACTTAAGTAACAACACCCCATACCAAATGCACAAATGCAGTCGTATCCATTTAAGTGAGTCGTAACACCAACTTTACACCACACAGCCACCATCCTAAAATATACTACACACTTCCACAGTATAAACTTTTACTATAGATCATAATGCGAGAATACGAGTTGAGGGTTCATGTGGACAGTGTTCTGTACACAGAACACACATCTGAACTTTCCCCGCTCTGCAAGATGCAACGAATCGCATTTCAATGAGAAAATCATTGGGGGAGAAAGCATTACACGGAAAATATAAAAGTAACTATTTGCTAAGTGCAGAAATGAAGCCAGACATTTACAAATAATAATGTCGCAATTATGTAATCTTCTCACTTTCACATTACTGCTCCGGGTAGCATTACATCTGCTCTGGTGCAACCATCTCCCTTCCTGCTGCAACTGCAACTGCAGATGCAGGCAACGCATCATTCAACACATACAAGAATTAAAATATTTCACCAACTTTCTACGAAGGTTGCACTGTCGACGGACCTGCACAGTTGCAGCTTGGAACGAGAGAAAAATATTAAAATAGATGGAAGAACTTTGAAAATATAAATAAGTTCAAACTGCTATTTTAACTTCCTTGAATTTTCTAGGAAGAAATTATATATTTTCGTACAAAATTAAAAAAATACTTACAAAATAAATAATTCTTACAAAATACACCTTCAATAATTACCAGCAAAAATAACGGACCTTGTATTTTCAATGAACAAGAAAATATATCTGTACATGAACGTTTCGCTACGTATTTCTATTCCACACAGCATGAAAAATATTGAGAGAAACAATTTGTGAATTGCTGCTGGGCAAAGCAGATGAATAAATAATCCTCTACTACGATGTAGACTAATTGACGATTAAGGGTTAATTAATGAGTAATAGGATTATCTTCGTTGAATGGAAAATCGACGGGAAATGTTTTTTTCTGTGTAGGCATACTGCAGCTGTTTGTAAAAATATCTTGAAGTGGATTCCCATTGGAATGAATGAAATTGTATCAATATTGTGAATTGCGAACTATATAAACAGTTACGTTCTTTCGTTCTTACTACTGATAGGAAAAATGGAAATACTTATTTGAATCGATGTACAATATAAATGGGTGGGTAGTACGTGCCGTGTATGTCTCACCACGTAGTCGCACACTGCTCTTTCCAGAGCTATGCGTACTTAGACGAGTATACGCGTACAGCTACGACTACGGTGGATGATATAACGTACGTGATTCAGTGTAAAGTGTAAGTCAAATCCCTTGAGAAGAGTTGGAAAGAAGTTGTGAGCATTTTGCTACTTCCTTCCGAATGCGTTTACTTTGGCTATGCAAGAAAGAAAAAAGGCAAGTTTGAGTCTAGACAAGAAACAGAATAATAAGGAAAGGAAAAGTGTCAGTTCGAACTTTATACAACATAACATAATAGGGAAACTACTTGAACACTTGAACACTACGTAACATACATAACGCCAAGAATCCTTAAATGAGATGTAATGGAATGAAGTGTCTACGGCTTGAGCAAACTGAATCTTGTGAGCACATCCACAATCTTTGCTGAATAGAGAGAGAGAGAAGAGAAGGAGAGAGAGAGAGTCAAGAAAGAAAGAAAGAAAGACGAAACTGAATCTGCTTCGTCTCGGCCTGATTTTCTTCTGTGTCGAGTGAGCCATCCGAAATCATTGCAGAAGCAAAGCACATTGTGGCTGTAGCTTTTTATTCTATTATATTCTATTTCCTTTCCTTTCTATTTCCCTCAAACTTATGCGAGTACGTAAGTATTAAATTCTTTTCCTTCCTTTCTCCACTGTATTTTAGGGCCTGTGTATAGACCTATACAGTTCACTTTTTCAAA
The DNA here is from genome assembly GCA_019776165.1 of Pogonognathellus flavescens. NCBI lineage: Eukaryota > Metazoa > Arthropoda > Collembola > Entomobryomorpha > Tomoceridae > Pogonognathellus > Pogonognathellus flavescens. The sequence continues at coordinate 5,685 of JABASD010001563.1, forward strand.
CTGTTTCACTTTGCATTCTCTCTGGAACAGTCGTAGTAGTATTTGTAGGACTAGTAGTAGTAGAGTCGTAGTAAGTAGTGCTATAGGTGTTTTTATATAGTAGAAGTGTGGTGTTCTATGTGTACTTTCATTTGTTGATGGTGACTATCTAAAACACACATACATACAATCTTTCGTCTTGCAATTTTTTCTTTACAAACACATTTTGGTTTGACTGCCAACATACATTAGAATCACGGACATCCTTTAACTTGTTAATATATAGGGGTAGTTTCACAACTTGTACATAAATGTTCATGTTATATATATCCTCCCATATATATCCTCCCATATATAAATTGTATATACTAATAGTATATGAAACGACCTACAAACTTGTGCAAACTCAATTCCCATTCTTTCACGCTGAGAATATCCAATTGAATCATTTGACCCACAACCTACTACTTTGCCCCTTACAATCATTTATGCCAACTTTTCTCACAGTGTCGATAAAGCTAATTCCAAAAAGTCAACTTCTACGACCTGCTATCATTTTCGCCTACACGTGCTGTACAATTGTTCTTGCACTAGTTCAATCCAAGTGAAATAAAAAGAAAGACGTAGTTCAAACAGACATTTCATAATGAGATAAGGGCAACGAGTTAATTAATACAAACGTTGAAAGAATTCAGAGAAAAGCCTTGCTAATTAAATTAAAAAAGTCAAAACAATTTCCTCTTACCTTTTTTCTAACGAGCACCATCCACAATAAGGATCTCTTGAATTCAAACACAAACTACAATTGCTGTGAACTTCACATTGCTCGACCCGCGCCTTTAAAACCTGAAAATAGAAAACACAATTCATCAACATTTTGTCATATAACTAAATCAAAATACATTTTTGAAAACATTATACCATAAAAAATTCTACCCAAGCATATTTTGCCCTTTAATAATTTACGTTTAAAATTCTTAGTACACTGCCTCTTAAAATGAAATGGCAGTAAGAAAAATTGCAATAGTACACTTACATAAAATACAACTTTAAATGTCACAATACTGGAAACAAAGTTGTCATGCCTATTGTCATCATCTAGAAGACTGTGTAATTAATACTAGGAACGCAATTTCATTCTCCTGTTGTCTGTCTCATGTCAAAAACATACTCCAACAATGGCAGAGACAACTATAATAGCTACGCAAATTGCGAAGTATTCCTTACATTGAGGTTTTTGTATCAAGTTTCATTTGTTATAGAGAAGAGTAGTAAAAGTCTATTACAATAATACAAAGCATAGAGTAAAAATAGCACAGTTCATCTGTCAATGTTTGAAAACATTCGAAAGATAAAATAAAATCGAAATTCCACATTGAGCATCTTACGTCTTTCCACTTTGCTACAATTCTTTCTGTTTCCACGTCGGATGGATTACTCTACTGGAAGAAGTGTGTAACCCGATACATATTGCTAATACCTGGCTACAGTTCCTATACAACACAGACGTCGATAACTGTTCAGTATAATTATAGCATATCCCACCGAAAAGAAAGGTAGTAGAGGTATACTGTTACATACTATTCTACGACCCACGTGTATTACTTCTAGTAAGTATTGTTGCCATCGATAACGACAAGAAAACAGAATGTAGATGTCTTGGAATTGCACATAAAATACATGGAATGAGGAAGAATTGCCCATGATTGTGGCTTGGCCGAAGGAGAAAATGGTGATGAGAATCCATAGTTTTTCACGCACGAGCTCTTTAGCAAACAGTCTTTCACTGCCGTACCTACCTCTCTACGAACAACCACGAGTAGGTACTTACACACATCCACAGGTCTAACCAACAACGCAATGCAATGTAATGCAACATCTCCAAACACACACATGTATGTATTATGTATACAGACAACCACAAACGTATATATACCTATATGTTCCATATATTTATTAGCAGATGCCATACTACAATAAGCATGAGTGCTTTCCTTTAGCTATACCTAGTGGCTACTACTCACATCAGTTTCATACAACTACAAACATACCAGAAACAATCTTTGTAGACCGGTTAACATCCTAAGTACCATAACAATAATACTTGTAGAACCATGAAACCATGCGAGATCAACCACTGAAATAGCAAAAGAAACGGTCGTCGCTGAAAATTCTAAAAACGAAAACACGGCAACGTAAAACTTCGAAAGTCCAATATTATACGCCTTAACTGTTATACGTAACGTTGCTACATTACATACCTTGACATAAAACAAGAAACGATCTTTGCGTCATCTTCCAAATATATTTTTATACGTCCACAGTTTCTGGCTTAGTTTAATACGACCTAGGTAAATATATAATTTTATGTGCGCCATTATGACACATGTGTAATTTAGGTTTTTTTCGTTTACGTACTTACTCAGGTTCACGAAATATTTCGTTCGTCTTTCTACAAAATATCCATATCTGTTGATATAATTTGCATATTTATACAGGTAACACACTTAATGGTATATTTTAATGTAGATAGTGTCTACTTTGCAAAAAACATATTAAAGGTTGTAATTGTACACAGAGAAGAAAATAAATGCTTTTTAACAGGATTTTACGACATACATAAAATAGAAAAGGATTAAATGGTATAATTTTGGGAGACCTGAGATAATTAGGTGTTCAGTTTCTGTTTCTTTGCAGCATGGTAAGTGGTTGGTATAATATTCACATTTGTGCTGACTGGCAGACTTGCATTATTTATTTACTGGGTAAGGAATGCAATAATCGTGTGTATTATGTGTATTATTAATACGAAGGAACAAGTGTGGTAGAGATATACCATTCCATGACCATATTTGCCCCACTCAAGTCCTCCCACCTTGTTACCAATACGAAAGAAAAATGTGAAGTCAGAGTTTAACCACGGCTGTAAATCCCAGAGCTATGTTGAGTGTAAATATCGTATGTAAATTGCTTGACATGTGTAATTTGTTTAGTCAGATAGAAAGATAGCGTAGCAACCCACCAGGTATGTTATCTGTAGACAGTTCAGTAGATCCAGTCTCCCTTTCTATCACATAAGAATTTCCAAATAACCAACTCCCGTAAAAGCAGTCGTCCCATGATTTAAGAACTTAGAAATTCAGTTAGCAGCAAGAATATTTCCACGGCGAGAAGTCTATGCATCTCGCATGGATTTTCCCAATGCCACAACTGCAACGTCAAACTGAATATACTGGCAGTAGACAATTTTGCATTAACTTTTATTTCACTATCGCTCTTGTACACACACAAGCAGAGATATATGACTCAAAATGCCACACACATGCACACATGCTTTGAAACAGTATAGAGAGTCATATTAGACATCCACAGAGATATTATTTACACTGTGGAGTGTGACTATTACGCAACAGGAAGATGACTGGGCTTAACGCTATGAATCTCATGCAGTAAACCGTAGATTTGTCTAAATGAGCCAGAAAAAGATAATAATTATTATTCACATTCATGGGTGTAACATTTCAGCTTTGAGAATGCTCTTAAGAATGAAAGTATCTAATGCAGTGTAAAGTATTACCTCGGGGAATTGAACATCACAAGACAAATTCATACTCTTCGTTTTACTAGCAGTTTGTATTTCATGTGTTGTTGTAGGTACACAGTGTATTACAGCTATATCCGCTTATGTCTTCCCTACTTGCTCTAACCTCTACACATAACAAATGTAGTGCTCCTGCTCCCTGTAGAATTACCATTAGACAACAACATTTATTTGTAACATGACATAACATATGGGAGTAGCACATGCCTTCTCACTTTGACTTTTCTCAAAGTCTGCTGCTCCTCTTCCGCACTTTCATATAAATATACACACTTGCCCAGAGTTATTTCGTCTATGTTGCGTGAATGTATAGAAAGAAGAGAAACCTAAATGCTCCTGTCACTTCCTTTGGATTCAATCAGTAGTAAATAAGCCGAGAGACTTCACTACACCAGTTTCCACTGGGTTACATTACATTTCACCCGCTCCATAAAAATGTATCGTATTAACGTGTCATAATTAGTATCGTCTTTGCCTACTGCTGACAAAACAAGAAAATACTCACCACGAGAAATAAAAATGTGTGCGTGTAATTTTATGCCAGATGGATTACCAGATTATTTTAGACACACAGCATGAAATATTTATAGAATGCAGTGCTAGTAAGCTGGCTTTCCAAGTCATATTATTTTGCACACTAAAATTTATTAAAAAAATCTTCTGTGAATTATTTAATGCTTGAAGATACATGACGTGAAATAATTGTATAGGTCTAAAGGCATTTAACACCAAAAATGCTTTTAAGGCCGTAAAATATATAATGGTGTGTTTATACAGGAGTTTTCGCTTCGTCTGACTTCACCAAACGAATTACCATGTTATAATTTATTTCCCGAAAATAAATAATTATAGGTCACTAATTTAATGTGTGTGCACTACTGTACAGAGTTAGCGTAGCACAGATTCTCTTTACTTTTACGAGTGAATTTAAATTAGTGTCTGTGGAGGGTAATTGCAGCAAAGAATATATAAACTTTGGTGAAATTTATTTTCAAATGGTAATGTTAAAGCTCTTAGAAAAAAGTAAAGTGTGTAGAACCTAAGACAGAATGTAATGGTCTCCGACTCATTAGCTTCGTCACCACAAAATTGGAATTAGGCCATAAGGAAAGCTAACAACATCAATAAGTACATCAATGCCATTCTGTTTCTCAGATAAACATGTACTACTCCCATACTCTTGTGCTTCATCTACACACTCACTCAGTCAACCAGTGTGTTTCTCTCTAAACGAATCTTTTCTTTGTGTGCATGCCTATATACCTATAGGTACCTCTAAACAAATAGTTACATAAGGATATAGTTTACAGATTCCCAACTGGAAACCGTGGTCACCCTTAAGGCCCTTTGCTCTACTACTTGTGCAGTGCAAAAACATTTTTCAAGAATACACTACAATACTGATCGTATGTTTTATATAACTTCGCTCTTCCATAAAGTTTCTTTCCACTTTGTTTGCTTCATTTGATTTTATTTTATTTGCATAGGCCAGTTGCCAAAAGTTGAACAAGGCAGTGTAGCAAGACACACTACCACTACTACTTTTTCCATTAGATTGTATATCTCACAATATAAATGCAGTATGCATCTACAGATAATTTAAAAGAAGAGCTATAGGTATTTTATTGGTAGTGCTTGCTGGGTACGAACATATATACTGGCTGATGTATTTCCAGACTAAAAGTATTACACGGTAGTGGCCGTATAGTTTATGTCAAGGAAAATAAGATAGAGACAGAGAGAATAAGAATCCCTTGTTCTTCTGTTCAAAACGTAGTATTTCTTCGGTATATAAACATGACTGTTGTAAGTAGCAACATAATATAGTGAACAATGATAGTTTGGTTGTGGATGTAATATTTCCATGTGTCATGTAGCAGTTTAAAGGCTACGCTCACATTATGTTGTCTGTGATTTTGATTCCCACCCAAAAACTAACAACCGGAAATTACGGTGCTACGATTTTCAATGCATTCATAAATTCATTCTGTCAAGACAAATCGAAATTAGCAAGGAATGGAAGCTTATTTTCTATTCCCATGCTTTCTAATAGATGTAAACGCTGTTTTAATTAATTTATTTTGGCTGCACGGTTTTACAATACACACTGTGTATATGGAAACTGCACGCATTGCAGTAATAACGTTGTTTCGGTTTAACTCAGCAGAACTCCTCAACACTGCTATGCTAACAAAGCTACAAATACGACATCACACAGTAAAATAAATTGTGGACATTTACAACCTATACATTTGCTTAGGAGCGAACTAACTGAATGCTAACAATACAATATATTATATTTAGTTACTTGATATAGCAGCCGGCAATAATTCAACTTCGATAATATACTCACACACACACAGAGTCAGTGCCATTTGTGCATAAACTTTTCCGTTTTCCTCGAATTGCACATATAGCACAATCGAATGTAATGTAGAATGTACAATGGTAAATTATTTAGTGCAGATCTGCTTTTCTGCGAAATCCTTCACTGCGGTTTAATGCAAACACTCACTCTCACTGTTGTTAGTGCTCGTACTGCTGCCACACACGCTGAACATGTCCCCAATGACAAAGAAAGCATTTCGGCTCACAGAGTACTGGGTTATTAGATTTATTTGCTCCAGCAGTAGTGCCAAGCTAAAAGCATGCGAAGCCGATCAGCATTGCATTTCCCTTATTCCTTAAGCTAGCAGAGAGCGGTGAGGACTCTGAATCACTTTCAGTAATGAAACACTCGCAGCAAAAACTGCAACTTAGAAAATTCAAGGAGAACGAAAAATCAATTTAATTCAAAGTGCATCTTACCCCTAAGGTAAACAGAGATGGTATTCAAGAACCTTGTTTGCCAAACCACTACTGCATACAAACCCTGCATACCCCGCCACACAACACACTTAGGTCTAATCCCTTCCTTTCTCTAGAATTTACCCGTTTTCAATTTATTTTTTACTCGCTGCTCTACTTACTACAAACACCTTCTTCTACCACTTGGGTACTTTAGTCCTATCCAGTATCAACTTAATATATGGCTAAATACCACCTCTACACTTCCTATACGCAGATTCTACGCTTTCAAATCGGGCTTCAGGTGGGATTTCCGATTTTATCGGCTCTATAGATAAATCTGTTGACGTAGATAATATAAGCGAGGATTTTGCTCTATACAATTTTCTAGTCTACCACATCCAATCCAATGATAAAGCTCTTATTATTGCATAAAACGAGTCATTAAGTGAACTACGTCTTCAAGAATGCATTCTGTATATACTACAGCTTAAATTTGGGAGTAAATGTTGTCCTTAACAAACTTTTATGGATATTTTAGGTTTTGTGTCACACTTTAAGCTTCAATCCCATAAAGTCTTGAGCTTGAGAAGCACAATAACTCTCAAAGAAAACATAAAACGTCGCTGAATCCCAGTTCCATTTTATTTCCACACTAACTCAACACTACAGATAAAAACTTCCAGGATTCAAATCAACCCGACTCAATTAGCTCCATTTATTTGAATCAAATCACACTGCAAATAGAATCACAATGCAATGAATGCTGCAATCTGAAAATAGGGCAAAATACACCGTTTCTGCCAGTCTCTGGTGACCACATGACACACATACATGTATTCCCTGTGTAAATAACATTGGACCATATTTGTAAGCAAAGGATGATGATAAGACATTATTTCTGAGACACGATGGTGAGGAAAGTGGAGAGAGAGCCTGGTTAAACAACAAAGAAAGATTCTGCAGAAAATCACAAGTGACAAACAATGGAACATATTCATATCAAATGTTTTATTTGAGTACAGGGACCTTTAGACGAATTTTCTCGCAGCGAAGAAGAACAAGCACAACAAGTGCAGCAAGCAGTGAGACTGCTATAATGTTGTAGAAAGAGGATAAAGAGCGTGGAGTTACATTACACAGTGGAGTACCCATTGCTATGGATCTAGCATTTGTTTGCCCAGATACGGAGAGCATAAGTAGATCATGGTGTGTGTGTGGTGGTGGTGGAAGAATGAGTAAAGCAGAATAGAAAACAGAAGATGCATGGAAAGAAGCCGCCTGGGAATTTTCTTCTTTTTCGTTTTGAAAGAGAAAAAATAGGTTTCCAGTTTCAAGCAGAGGTAGTCCAGTCGCAGTCATCCTGAGATCAGTAAGTTGAGTCAGCTGATCTCAAAAAGAAACTCAAGAGATACACAAACTGCCAGAAGACGCTGGGTCTCTCAAGTCTCTTTTTGTCTGTTTGTCTGTCTGCTGTGTGTGGACTCTGTGTGTGTTTGTATGTAGACCTTATACCTATACATTGCATGTGACTCTTTTTCTTCTTCTTCTTCTTGTATAAAAGTTGCTTCATCTCGTCACTGTTTGTCTTCCTATACCCCATTCCTCCATTATTATAAGCGGAATACCTTCTGGATATGCCGAGAAGAACTAAAAGGATATATATACAGTTGCCATTTAAGTGTGGAAATGCTATTACGGAAAATGTTTCGTAAAATGTGTTTTTAGTGATTGCAACCTCAGTTGCTGTAATGAAACACAGCTGGTTCCCAACCAAAACCAAATCAAATGACTACAAGCTCTTTCCATTCCATTTCGCCATCACACACAGATAGCATTCCGCCACACACAAAATATATACCTAAATATACCTAAGTAGTACCTATATTATTATATAAAAGCAACACATAATATTTACATTGTACTGCTTGCATTGCATATATCTGAGTGTGTGCTACGTATGGTGCACCACAACAGGACAAAACTATTCCTTGGTGCATAAAAGTATCTAAATACTCATATAATATACTTCTGTATGAGGGTATGAGTTGTTGTAATGGTTTGGGTAGGTATATGAAACGTATATTAGTTAGGTATGAAGCCAATATGATATATTTGCACAAAACTATCTTATTCTGGCATCCTCTATCTCTTTTCATCGTCGTCGTCTTCTCTTTCAATCCAATTCACGAGTAACGAACTAAATTCTCTCAGTCCTAGTCCTGGAGTCAACTTATTTGATAGTGTAAGTGCACTGTACGCTCTGCTCTGTAGGTTTCTCTCTCTCTCTCTCTCTCACGGAGTCTCAGTCTGACTGAACGAACGTTTTACTACAGATCTTAAAACCCTATCTAAACAAACACAAACATTTGCCAAAACACGCCACACACCACCGCCTTCTTTTATAACCCAGAAGAATGGGAATCTTGACAATCCACGGCTGCTCTGTATATAAATGCACGTATATACATTACACACACATGAATTAGACCGACACAGATTTTCCATGTCTTTATGAGGACTACTACAATTACATAAATATCAGCACATAGGATTTACTACGCAGACATAGAAAACACTTACACTTATTACTAGGCTGCAGCACTGCAAGTGTGTTTGTGTGTGTAATGAATTTTCTCATTTTGGACTGCAGTTTTGAACTTTCATTGTCATTGCATTTACTATATGGTAGAAACTAAAACGATGGAGATTTTAACATTTGTACATGTTAGGTCTATTTATGTGTGAGTGAACGTATCAGTTACTTATGCTACACAGTTATAGTGTTACTACGACATCTGACTGCAGTGCAGTGATAAGCCGACAGGAAATTAGCAGCCTTCCTTCTTTCAATGTGTGGCAGAAAATCCTCCGTCAGCTTTTCATAATTTCACTTCGCCGGTTTTGGGACTTTGTGTGTTTTATATTATTATTAATCCTTTCTACGACTATACTTCTCATCTACTACACATTACAAACTCTTCTCTGTTCTCCAATGGCAAATGCTTAAATGTTAAACGTGCTTTTGCACTCTACACTTTTCCACACTCCTCATGAAAAGCAGTCGGAATATTCCCATATGAGACTTACATTCGTACACGTAACCCCAACTCAGTTTAAACATTCTGCTAGTACGAGTAGTTATAATAAAAACTCAAAACTCTCTTACATGTTGCTGTAATAGGTTAAACAAATTTATTTTATCCTTTCACTTACTTACATCTCATCAGAGACTTGGAAGATCAACTATCATTTTTATTTTTAGCGTAACGTTCTATCTAAATTATTTTGTGTTTTCTTGCTGGGGTGAAAAATGTATTTTAAAATACTGTTGAAATAAAGTGTTTCTGCAATTAATTAAAATTATTGCAGACTTCTCACGAAAAGTGCAATTTGAATGCAAACATTTCATGTTTTGGTTAAGACAAAGCTTGCTGAGTCAGCAGAATTTGTGGAGCGAAATTGCATTTATTTAGCAAGGGGTATTAAGCTTGCCGGTAGTCTTTGCAGTGTATGTGTTTTATAACATGAAGTGAGGAACGAGAACGACGATGAGGAATGCAAAAGTTGTGTATAGGGAGAACAGGTAAAAAGCTGGATGTGTGTAATAAATATATTGAGTAAATCAAAAGAGAGCAAGCAACATGTGTGGCATTGCAGGTAGGAAGGAAGGTTGAACTGGTAGTTTTCTGAGTTACACGCTTACTACGTGTAAGTCCACAACAGATTTGCATAAAATACACAATGGAACAAGCTGAAGAAGCTGAGCTGAACTTTGTTCGTGCGTGCATGGTAAATGTTGGATCAACCTTCACAACACTTTAAGTCCAATCCCCTTGTGAATTTTTTGTCTATATTATTTCTTGAATCGTTCTTCTCTCTCATACCTAAGTAAGTAGATTTCTTTCGTCCTTTCACGTATCCCATCCACTACCACACTCACACTACGTGCAACGTATCATACCCACATCATCATCACAAGAACAGTGTAACTTCTTCTCTACTGTTGCGAATACTTCTATACCACTTACTAGACTTATTATTGCATTCGTAGTAGTGTAGTTTGTATAATATTGCTTTATATCTACTTTTTACATCACCAGCAGACTAGCTTTGAAATCATGCACAAATACAACTAAACTAAATGAAACAAAACCAGACAGACTGCTATTCACAACAACCATAATAATATCTTAAGATAACTCTGTGTGCAAAATAACTGACAATCTACAACATCAAACCAAACAGTCCACTGTTTATACACAGTCCATTGTCTGTACTTCCAATAAAATAAAAAATTCTATAACCTCCCGCTTGTTTCCACAAATAAAAACTTAAAAGGACTTAACTCATTTATTACTGCACAAATTGTAAACATAAAACCAAGTGCACTCCAAAGCAACAAAAATCCTACATTCACATTCTCCAAAAATAACTATGACATTAATGCTGTTCATTTGAATAGGAATATTTTCAATTCAAATAAACTGTCTACCCACATTAACAGTATTTCATCAAATTCTTCCAAGAACTGCCAACTTACTTATACTTGGGATTGTATTCTTTCATGCGTACCTCTACGTCCTACATCATAGCTCGCCTGTAATTTCATTTCTCTCCCCATCATTTCATTAATACATGTGTGTAAGCTAGAATGTTTTCAAAAGTCCATTTTATTTTTATTTATATTTAGATACTAAAACACACCTTTTGGTGTTTGAACTGAACTTGTTTCGTTGTACAACAGGAAAATTATGACTAGTAATTTAAACAGACAACGATGAGACACTACAGAATTACAATTTTCTTTACGGCTAATTTAAAATGAGTTTGTGCATCAGGTATTGTATGCGTAGACTGCTAACAATATGCTGTATTTTGACAAAATTAGAAAAAATCTGGCCCGGAGGGTGACGAACGAACTACATATAATGATAACTGTCAAGATCTAGCACATTTAGGCGCAGTTTGAGTTTTACAACTACCCAAGTAACATATGGGATGCAATAATGTAACACACACTTTCCAACTACAAAACAAAAGTGAAGGTTGCCTATTCAAACAATTTAGTATGCATAGCATAGAGAGGGTGAAACAAAGAAGCCACGTCACATTACATTATAGAATACAAAAAACAGCTTCTCTCACAACATAACTTAATAATAGGTAAAGAGAAATGAACAAGAAACCATATTATACACAATGCAATTTACCTTTACCTATAGCTCTTTCTTGTAATCTAAACCGATCCGCAGAACAAGACTCAAACACAACAATATCATGAGTTAGTAGCTAAACAATACTTCTGTGTAGAATGTCTGTGTGTGTAATACTGCCACTACCACACGGTCAACAAAAACAGTGAAGTGGTCAAGCCAGGTAATAACCATTTTTGAAACAATAAATATTTGTAATTCAAAGCCCTGTTTTTAATAATCATAATCTTTCTAGCACTTTCTCATTCTGTGATAGAAATAATGCCCTGCAATTATATAGTGTGGTACTATTTTACTTGTATAAACAACAACAACAGCTAAATATTGCAGGTACTGCGTTGAAATACTTGTAGGCATATCTGTTTATTGCTGTTCACGATTTACGAATTAGTACGGATGACCTGAAGCCAAGTCAAGACCACACAAACTAAACTACCCAACGACAAGTAACTGTGAAAGGAAATTAAAAAAGGTGGTACTTAAGATGCAGTTAAGTAATTACCACTTCTCTAATGCTATACATTTGGTACTTACGTGTGTTGGTATACATATTTATACATTTGTGAATTTCATACTTGTATAAACCGTATTTAGGAAACGAATGTTTCGTAGTATATAAATTATATCTGAATATATTATTTCTGACCGCGTGTTTCCTTTTGTTTGCTCAAATTGTTAAAATAAAGTCTGCTGGATAAAGACAGAAAACGTAAAAATCGTAAAATAACATGTTTTTCAACAAGATAGAGAATGTGTGGACTGACAGAGGGATTTTACTATTTTACCGTCTCGTATATCGTATACACCCTGAGAGAAGTTTTAAAGTCGTTTTGACACGTGTCTAATCCCTGAGTCGACGAGTATTCTCAACTTCAATCCTAATCATATCCATTTTGTCACAACTTGGATTTGTGAGAGAAGAGGCGAAGAAAATTGCACACAGTACATCCTACATGACATAACCCACTGCAGTAAAATATTATTGCTTATATACTACTTACCATATTAGTGTAAGAGCTTTACATGGGGAGACCGGCAGAGCGTCTCTGATATTGTGACATTACCACAGGCAACAATATTTCAGAATTTAGAGAAACTGCACTATTTAGTCGGAGAGCTTGGAGCGGTTAGTGGTGTGTGCATAAGCCTGGCAAGGCAGAAGGAAGGAAAGAATAGTAAAGTACTCGTATAAATATTAAGAGACATAAAAATTGACAATTAAAATCAAATTTGGATAGCAATAAAATAAAATGCGTTAAGAAGAGCGTGTATGGGAATTAAGGGTCTGTGTCTCTGATGTAGTTTTGTGCATAAAAGCAGATCAATTTTTATGACTGCCCTGCTGAGCACATACGATACGGAAGCTTTAAAAATCAACTATCATTTAAGAATATTTTTATCTTAAGAGAAAATGCTCCTCACATCCTCCGACGTTAAAATTCTATTATATCCTGTACGGATAAAATTATAGAAAACAGTAGTTACGTAAAATGACACTACTCTGACTAAATTCCTTTCCACTCGAGTAGGCTAATGGAATCGTTGAATTGAAATGGGTCTTTTCATAAATCTATGATTGTAAGATAAAAGTAGAAGTATTCCGTGCCATGTAACATAAAGATGCTGGCGGAGAGCATCTATCTGTACGGAGTCTCGTACACACATAAACGCTTCATTGCATTTGTGGTGGAAAAGGCTTATGGTAGAACATGTAGGGAGAAAAACGACGCTTTGCTGGAAGAAGAGTACGATGATGATCGTCATCATCATTTCATTTACAATGAGACTCCTTGGTTGACTATATAGAAAGTGGAAAAATAAATGGGGCGCATGGAGGAGAAAATGAGACCATTCAAACAGAACGAATTACCTTGTTAGTGCTGAGTGCGTAGATGTAGTGACCAGAGGGGTCCACAATCGTGTCCGGCAATATGGCATAACCCGGGTCCACTTCAATATCTCCATAATGGTCCACTCGACTGGCTGACGTAAGTAAAATCTATATTGAAACCAAGAAACACATTCAGTACAATTATTCCATTAATTTCCTTCCTTCATGCCACCATCAACTGGACAAGTACCACAACTATTACATCCCGGACATTCCACCTGCTCATCAAATCCAGAAAACTGACAATATTCTATCAGATCACTTAAATCGTATACTCCACTTACTGTGGAGTATACGATTCTGTGATACTGTATGTATAGCAAATTACTAATTTTGACATTCTCAGATATTAAATCGTATTGTTATTTTACCAAGCAATCTCTGCAAGAAAAATGTATGAAAATTAAAAGCAAAATTAAATGTGATTAAAGTAATTGTGTCGAAACACTGTAGTTATGGACATGCAATTAAATAGTGCTTCAGAATTTGCAATTCTTGTTTTGCTGGTTTTAGTTTTGTGTAAGTATCAATTTATAGACATTGTGTGTTTTATTTCGCAATTAATAATATACCTAACAGATATATGACGTGAAGTTGAGCTTAAATGGAAATTCTTCCAACAATTTCCATTAAAATAATAATGGGGAAAATATTAAGCCAAGTGAAGCCACAAAATTATGAGACAATTTTGCTGCGTTTGCTTTATAATTATCTTCACCATTGTAATCATCGTTTAGCAGATTTTGACTAACTAGATATTTTTCAAAATTAATTTGATGAGATACCCGTTTGATGAGTTTAAATAGTAATTGTTGGTTAGTAATTGTATTCTAATTACATAAAACTCTGGATGATGTTTGCACAAAGACCTTATTATAACTAACAAGTGCAATAATACTCACTTTCCTCAATCCTTTCTAAACAGAGTCAAGTTTGTGTGAGGGTTAAAGCCTCGTACAGTTCGAATTCTATAAAGCCACAGAGACCATTATGATTTTAAGAAATGAACTGGGCAAAGACTACTACACGTTCTACTATGTATAACCTTCCTAGGAACGCCTGAAGTGTATATGGTATGTATTATTGCATAATAGTATGCACGTTTTGGAAAATGAGACTAAAGTTTCATCGACTACTATAAGCTACTGATTCGTAGAAGTCATTTGGCTATTCCCTGGGTGGAAATCAAAATAAGATCTATGGATGGGCAGATCGGTTAAGAAGATAGCCCCAGTCAAAATCGAATTGAGCCTCTGAGGCAAAATGGTCTGTATGCAAAATGCTACGTAACAATAAGTAAACTATCTACTCACAGCAGAATCCAACAGCTATATTCGGCATAATAAACATTATAATGGGATTCATTCACATAGCATTATTGGATCGTAGTTACTACTTACAACGTGGAAGGATGAAGGCACCTTAGAATTACTTACATTTAGATTGTGACTCATTCTACACAAATTAACTTTGCACGGGTATAAATAAAACTTTATCATCCAGCAAACCTACAGCGAGTACAATTCTATTTAAATTGAAAACGAGTTGGAGGCACACTGTCCTCGTGCACGACCTCACAGTTTTAGTTTTACTTGGCTCATTGTCAGTACAGGGAATTCCAGTAGTAAAAGTCAACTGGTGACTACACCGTTGTGAGTCTGGTGATGTATGCAGACAGCAGGTAATAAGATCCAGCGTATCCTCTCTTTAATAGAATTTAGACACTTTTAACAGTGTAAACGTAATAAATAAGATTATACGCAATTCGGGAATGAGAAAGTCTTTGATAGTTTGAAAACAAAAGATTTAACAAAAAATAGCAAGTGAGTCATTTCTTATTAAAGTTAGTAGTTGTTTGTTCCAAATTTCCTTCTGATTGTAATCAACAGAGCCAAAAGCCAAATGTAGAGTACGATAATAACTTTATAATCCTTGAAATGAACTTTCAGGTTTAGATATCAGTCTTTCATATCGAAGCATGAAAATCCTACTTCGTCATTTTTTATTTTCGTGTTACACTTTACTCCTCTATACAGATAATAAAGTCAAGTGAATTTTATTTGCATTAAAACTTACGTATCTAGAGAAAACTAGATTCCGAATTGAGAACCAGGTCTAAACCCAACTTTTCTAACAAATTACGAGTCGTCTGCTTCCATTCCGAATAATAGTACTACAGTCTAGGGATGAGCAAACGAAAAAGAAAATTGACCTGACAAAACTTTCAATTCGGTTTAATATACCCACTCTCTCTTTCTCTCTCTCTCTCTCTACTCTTATTTTATACTAAAAATTTAGAATGTATATTTCCAATTTTTATTTCAGTTTCATCAGAAATCACGGAATGAATTCTTGTAATTTAATTTAAAAATCAAATTACAAGATAAAGCAACAGTTTGCAAACACTTTTTCACTTTTCTGTCATAATTATAACATTTTCATGCTCTAATAACTGATCAAATTAGTAATTAGTAAAAGTTATACTACACATGCAGGAATTGCAAAATAGGACTGGAGAGAAGAATTAGACTAGAAGTAATACCCCTACATAACCCACACACACATATTACAACGTTGAGATGAGTTTGTGTGCGAAAATTACTGTGTACATACATAATCCTTCGAAAACTACGTAGACTATTCCAATGATATCTCAATATACAGAAAATGGTGTATTTTAGAAAAATGTGCAGTGCTACACTTGTCAGACATAAATGTGTTTTTCAACTGGAGACACCATTACTGAAACTATGACCTATAGTCGCCCATACTTATATATTTCTATGATAGAGATAAAGAGCTCTATTAACCCGAAAGGAGAGTAATAAAAATAAAAGCTTGTACTTAGACGAATGGAGAAATACTTGTTCGTTGCAATTGCAAGTCATGTTCTGAATTGTATCCTCCTCAATGAAGCTACTTACTATCATACCAGTAGCATTGGTAAATACAACTTGCAATGTTTGTTAAACTTATATTGCATTGTAGACATACAGCTTATCGTGTATTAATCTGCCTTCCTTCATGTCGTGCCGATCGAATTTACTTGAACATGTTTGAGCAACTACTAATCAAGCAGATGATATAAATACTAATTAAAAGAGAGGACGGGCATATTATTATGAATTTAATCATTAATTTTTTGCATTACAGAAAATGTTTTTCAAGATTGAGAAAATTATACAAGTTCATTAGCAATTCTGCGCAAAACCTACCAAAGATGGCAAATGGTGAGAAACTCTATACATTGCAAATTGCAATCAATGAATTTCTCATTAAGATAAACGGAATGCGTTATTTATTTATCATTAGTTAATTTTATACTTCATAACAAGAGAAAGCATCTAAATAATGCAAATTAATATCAACATTTTTATTCTCATTCAATGTAGATAATTACAATTACACTATACGCTCAAAGGGAAAAGGTAATTATTTAAAAAACAATTTTTCAGAGAAACAGTTATTTTTTAAAACAACATACCTAAATATTTCTTATGCATAGAAAAGAAAGTGAGTTAAGAATTAAAAGTATTCAAAATTGTATAATGTGCATGTAGCAATGACAATACAGGGAAACGTGAACCTACGTTGGGAGAGTGAGAGAAAGAGTTTGGGTTGAGCAAGCAAATATTTCCCTGTGGACTGTTGTCGAATCGAGGGCAAAAACTGAAGCGAGGAAAAGAGCAACCGGGAGAAAGAAGTAGAAGCTGGTTCGTGTAGTAAATAGTAGTTCAGATAGCTCAATACAAACTAATGCCTGACAAGTCTACTGTGCACTATAGTGGCGTTCTTTGGGTAGGATGTGATGTGATGTAAAGTCTATGTATGACAAGAGATACAGGAAGAGAGTCTTCCCTGCAATGAAATATGTAATGCAATGCAATGTACTCTGTACGTGATTCGGATGACAAAATCAAAAGGGACGACCGAAAAAAGCTTCAGTTGGTTGCCTTGCTACATAAAAAGTTCCAGTGAAAAGTAGATTCTCAATAAAAAGCTGGAATGCATGTCAATACAGTGGAATTGTAAATACGAAGAAATAATATCAAATGAAGAGATAGGGAGTGTACCAAACACAAATTTAGTGTCATTGTAGCGCCAACTCAAAAAGAACCAAAACAGTCGTCCCGACTTTCTCATAATAACCAGAAGAGGTACCCATTCAACATCTTTCTCCCCTTCAATCATTATTCCTTTACGTTTGTTCATTTTTTACACCTATACGCCTATTTTGTAGGCACTATATAACTTGTGCTACTTATACCAATCATTGCCTGCAGCCATTTTATTTTCTCCTTTTGGCATTCATTGAAATTCATTTTAAATAGATTGTAGAAGAATAAAAAGTTATTCAATGACTTTTCATTGGTTGCACGAAATATTACAAAATAATTTGAAATTTTGAATTCCCATAAATAAAATACATAAAATACACAAAAGATTAATTGTAATTAAACTTTCTCGAGCCTCGAATAATTCATTCAAATGAAACTATTAATATTTTAGGCGCAATAGCACGTCGTATGAATAGCGATTTCAAATTCAAAATTCATATACAATATTATCGTTACAGAATATGATTGAGATTTCTGATCGAAGAAAATCTTTGAATAAACAATGCAATGTCTTAATTGGATTTTGTTAGCGCATGCAAAATGCTATTTGCTGCAATCGTTGAAAATGTTTGTATAAATATAAATATATTATGATGTGCATAAATCTTAATGACCTCCAGAGGACAAAAATGTAATCTAGACGAACGAACACTTTATTCAGCCATGAATGATTATTTATTAAATATAAAATAAACTAGTTTGATGTAAAAAGTGAAACAATTCGGTACGACCATTACTGAATTACTGAACATTATCCTTTGTAAGAATGGACGTTCGTAGCATTACTCCTAATATAAAACCTGCAAGGTTAGGTGCTGGATAATGAAAAGCGTCGTTTATTGACCATCATATTATTATTATCGCATGTGTAACGAGAACGTGGAATACTTTTATTCTTCTCATCGCTGGATTTTCCATCGTGCATTTCCCAATGCACTTTTTACACCCTCAATTTACATGCATTCTTTTCTACAAAGAATTCCTTTGAGATCAGTGTTACTCGAGCAAGAATGGCAATAATATCACGTCCTTAATGTTTATTATCCAGACTAAAATTACGTATGCATATCTCATACAACTCTGTCATGCCAATATTCGTTACATCATGCAAATCAACTTTAATATTAGCAAATACACAAAACGCTTCGGCCTGTATCAAATAGTTGTGCAGTAATTTAATGAGAGTTCCATGCAACACCATTGTCCTCCAGTTTTACAGCCCACCAGCTATGATATCATTTATTACCCCGCTTTTTCCTAGATTACATATAAACACTTTATGCACACTCTATATTGTATAACAACAATACTCAAGAAAGCTTTTGCATCCATAGACGACGAATTCACAGTGGAGAGTCAAACTATTAAAGTTTCGTCGTGAAAAAATTCACTATTTATAGAAATAGTCAATGTTGTCACGTAAATATAAGCTTATTTCATATCGTCCTTTTAGAATGTCAAAATACAATATCAAATAATAATAAATTCAGAGAATAAGAAGATACGTTATCCTATATTCACTGCTCATATAAAAATATTCACTCTGCTATATATTTTAATAGAGTAGAAGTCATATATAGTTTTATTGCAAATAAATGCATAGGTAGAACAAGACTTTTAAGATTTACAATGTGGTTAGCCATGAAGAAAATGCACGTATCTTTACACTACACTATACTGGCATGGTGTGAGAACCGCATCATTGTTATATTTATTTACACTGCGCTTCTTTGATGTGTCACTTATTGGTTTTTGTGCTAGAATATTTTATAAGAATGATACATTAACAGCGTAAGGCAAATTGAAATTGATACGTTAAAATGTGCTAGTTATTAATCATCAAGAATTGATGTTATTTCACATACTTCGCTTTCAAACTTGATTTCATGGGAATTCTCACCATTATTCATTTGCAAGATTGATTGCATAATTAAAACTGTGGCATCTCGAAAATTATTAATAATTTATAGTGTTGCATGTTGTTTTCATTCGCCATAAAGATATCAATAAAAAATTCCGTAGGATGTAAAAACATTCAGAAGCTAAATTTGAAATTGAACAAACATAGTCAGGTAGTTAAATCTTGAAATCTCCATTAATTTCAAAGTCAGTTGTTGAATTAAACATTTTTAATGTTATGATGTGTACATCAGTGAGACTTGCAACGAACTGAAGCAGATGTAATGCAGTACATGCCATTTCATTTTCGTGATTCATCGATGCATTTTCTTTTGTTTCATCATCATTCTGGCAGCACAAATTGTTCCCAACTGCTTCATTCATGGTCTATATCAAACTGTATATGGCGTGAGAATTTGAGTTGCAGATGAGACACCGCTGCTGATTAACATTATCTTTTATGTTTTCCAAGTAAAATTAGACGAGTTGCACAATTTCCGTCACATTACGCAAACATGCTAAATGAAAGCCTTATAAAAAGCACTCCTGGATATACAAACCAGCAACAGATATATATAGGCATCTAAAAATGCATTTTGCTATATATGTACTGTATAATATATAATAGGTGCATCATGACGCGCTATAACTCAAGAAGTACAAAATATAACTGGTCCGCTCTCTGTGAGGTGAAGTTCGAAGATGGTGTCAATCGGTCAACTAATCCATGACCTTTGCTCTTTACTCTGTGTTTCAGGGTACCATTTTGTATATGTCAGACCATAACCTAAAAACTACGAATTAAATGACAAAATGATTTCTGTAGTAGTTAATATTTAATTCTGAGAGATGAATGTCGCTTAAGTGTTCATTTGCACACCTGCACACCCACCCAAAATTGCGTGGCAGAGCCTCTGCATCATAATCTTTTGTTAGGGATTTTTTGTTTAAATGCGTGTAGAATTAATGTAAAATTAACGTTTCTAGGTAGAACAATAATATAATAATGATAAATAAAATTTGTAGGTAATACCTCTTGGTATATTGATTTGTCTCTATTTTACCAGTAAGTAAATAAATAATCCTCAATGCATTACGAAAATATAATTCAAGAGAGGAAATAGCTGGTATTATTCCTGTGCATTTCACAAGTATGGCAGTTCTTTGTAAGAAATGCAGCGTAAGATAAAATAAAATATAAAGGCCGTGTGTCACTGATGGGAAGAGTGGACTCAAAGCAAAGCTAAAGACGTGCACATAGTTTGCATTTATTTTATATGGGTTGGCAAAGTTTAGTTAGAGGACATGACGTAAGGTAGCTGGTTGTGTTTGGCTTGGCCTGCCTTGATCTGGCTCACCTCCCCCAAAACTTCATTACATTTTGAGTGACTCCATGCATTTTCCAGTAGTTTTTATAAAACTTTTATTTTATGCACCAGCATAAGCATAACGCTTAGCTTTGTGTTGATTCTATGTCCCCTGTGGGGGCATTTTAGTCTGATACATGGCTCAACTTGCTCTCCTCTTTTCCACAATCTTATGTCCTACTCCATCGGAAACATAAGAGTCTCTCTCTTTTCCTTTGCTTTCTTTTCTTTTTCCACTAAGCAGAAAAACACACCACAGAGATTCTGAGTGCCTCAATCCTTTCTCGGCTTATGGAGGTGCACACAGCAGAATCACGCAAGATTGCTTAGGTATTCTATTTATTGCTGATATCCCTTCTGGTGTGCATAGATATCCTACACGACACACTCCACGCATACACTGCCCCATCCACCGTACTGAAGGGAGACATAAAACAAGTTACAATGAGGGCGAACAACTACTTATATTTTATGAAAATCTATACCCTCTCCTCCCAGAAGTACTTTCACGTATACTCTTTCCAAAATTTTATAAAGGCTGCTAGTTTACTTTACCAATTACACGAATTTAATTTCTAGGCCATGAAAAATTTAATACAGGCAAATATAAGAGTCATAAAATAATGCAAATAATATTTCATGTATAAAAAGTTAAGTAGAAAGTGTTAACAAATTAAAATTTTATGAAAATTTTGTTTACTACGCGTGGTTCCTAAAATATATCTGAAAGCAATAAAATAAATATATTTATAAATTTATTAACTACACTCAATTTATAGTCATAATGAGGTTTTCCCCATTTCTGTCGATTCAATGGATCTACTTATTAAGATATTTTTATTTAACATACCTTCACAGATGTACGTAATAGTAAAATAGCCTTGAGTGCTCTACAGTCTGCTTTACTTGAACTTAGAACGTTTGCGTAAATATGTGGAAATGTTTTTTGTAAACCTTGTTAAGCTCTTACTGAAAGTAATACATACTATGTAGAATAAATTATTTTTCGATTTTCTTTTATTATATTAACTCATTTGACTATTTTTCAGATTTATTTCGCAAATTAATTTTTTAATTCAGATACCTGAAATAAGATTCGCTAAAATTACATAAATCTAAGCAGTGATACCCAATGAGTTAATATAAAATATCTGCATTGTCACCTTGATTTGTGATCGTGGCCTGGTATGTCATATTCCGATGTGAGACTGAATAGTTGTCATTGACAGTTTCTCTAATGTAGAGTATATTTGTTGCTTTGTGAGGTGCAACCACGCAGGAAAACCTGAGACGAAACTGAAGCTAGTTATTGAAAGTTGGAAGTTGTGGGCATTATGTTAAATTACAATTACGCAGTCAAGAGTAAAGTCGAGATAAATAAAAGCCAAACCCTATAATTTGCCCAGATGAGGTTAGTAACGTACAATTTAATGTGAGGTAATAAAATAAAATGATAATAGTTTACATACTCGAGGATTGCGGATAATTGCACATTAGGATCAATGAGAATGAGATGACGCAGGAACAAGTCAAAGGCAGTTCAGTTAGACATTTCTAACAGGTATCTCTATCCCTGCGTGCATAAATAAGTACACAAGTGGTATGCATTTATGGTCATACCAGTAGTAATAAATAGTAGTCGAGAAATGCACTAACTGCTACAGTAGTGTAATGGCTATAATCAGGACAAACAAACCGAGATATCAAAGACATACCTGATTTTTTTCAAGAAAAACATTCGTTAGCATATTTGTACTTACACTACGCAGGTAAGACAAGTACAGTACCTTACCTACACACATTTTTTACTTTGTGTGTTTAGTTTATCTCCCAAATCACATTGCGGTACAGCTTGTTCATTCTCAGATCACGATAAGATATGGAAAATGATTCTATCATCTTATCTTTAGCTATAAAATTCTGTATGCAGAACATTAAAAATTAAATGGATATAACAATGTAGTTCTTCCACTCCCATTCATTCGCAATTTTGTTTCAACTATTTGACTGCGACTTCTCGTTTTATGTGTAGAATTCTAAAGAATGTCGCTTGCAATAATAATCCATGATAAAAGCTGTAGTATATTTTAATATTAAAAGGCGCATTGTCTTTTCCATGTAAATCTTGGTCCTTTAGTCGGCTGAGGTTAAAGCGCTAATTGAATTAATTAAAATACCTAAAGTCATATCATACCAACATGCATAATGTTGTGCTCAGCCTACCAGAAATATTTCATCCACCTTTTCTAAGTAAATTCAACATTACCGGGAGACATTAGGACATAATATTAGCCATATAAGTACTACTGTTTTGAATACACAAAATTGTGAGCAGCTCACACAAAAAACAAAGTACTTAAGTGTGTAAACCATCACTAACAAGTATAGTTATATTATATCTCGAATAAATATATACCTACTAATACTATTACGTTTTTCTACTACTTAATAGCTAACACTATTACTATTACTACCAGGAGAAATAGTACTACACATATTGTATACATAATACAATATAATGTGACCTAATGAAAAAACGTTTGGAATCAGGCAAGGATATTATCAAGGTACTTCATGCTGTGCAGAGGGCACATTCTCCATTATTTATTTAAATGCTTGTCAGTCCTCTTGAGCAAGTTCCAGTTATCTCGCTCTTTCTTCATATAATATCCTTGCTGCAACAAACGATACATCCTCACTGATTTTCCTGAACTTGTTTTTGCTATGGCAGAGTGGAACACTAATGATTGCAACAACGAGCTCTTTGCTATCTCAGTCCCAACTGTTCTGCGTTTTGTGAACCTGCATGCAAAACGTATGAAATCTACTAATAGACGTTCACAACAACTCCAATAGCTCACTGTACGTTGTTCATTGAAAACAACAACAAGAATCTACATCGATTGGCAACCCATTATCTTTAATAATAATATTTTCTTGGTGCATTGTATTAATATTGGCAAGGCACTTGAGTTTTAACAAGGAGCGACTATGTTTTTAACTGAATCAGAACCAGCAGAGTGAATATCCCCGCAAAAGAAACGAGAGAAGAAGAGTTCAGAGGGCAGAAAAAGATATAGAGAGCAGTAAAAGGAGCCAAGACAGTCTTGCCACTCATAGAACACGATTATAAGTTATAAGAAATATACCAGAAAGACAAAGCGTTACTCCTCCAGAGGAGGGCCGCTGAAGGTGTGTGTTCTGCAATAAAATAGAAATTCTACGTCCCATTAGAAAATATGAAGGGCAACTTGTATCTCCTCCCTTTGGCTCACACTCCTTCTGAAACTCCTTTCCAATACACATAACATTGCATTATATACTCGCACAGCTTTTAACGTGCACAAATGCTAGACATTATAGTACTAATGCTAATACTACTACTACTACTACTATTACTTGTATATAAAACTTAACCTCTGCTGTGTACACAACTTTCCATGTAAACCCCAGCTGACCATCCCAGTGTGCACCTTTACATAATCCTCTGTGAGGATTAGTTAAAAAATCAGAAAGCAAAAACATCTTCAAAGAATATTATGTTCATATCCCTTCCAGCGTTTTCATTTTTACTCTCGTCTCCCACATCACACTGTGGTGGTGGTACTTTTCTTCGGTATTTTTAATGTTAATGATCATCTGCACAGTGAACAGTTCAGTTGAGCCGGGCATGATAAAACTAGCAGGATTTTTAAAGAAAAATGATGAGACAAGTAGTCAATGTGTATTTCAAGTCGGTTGAGTAAATCATTGTGAGCTGAATGTCAGGTCAGTGTCAGTCTCAGACTTCAGTTGCGGTTGAGGTTTCAAAAGATGTACTATGTAATAGTACTAGTCAGCTAGTTCATGTAGAACTGTGTGCAAGGGTACGAGGATAACATTGCATGCAGCAATGTTTTTTGCCAACATTTTACTTTTACTGCTATATAGATTCTATACGCAAGCGAAAAAAATTCTGGCCAACTACTGAAGTTTGAATGGCATAAAAAGATGTAACACAACAATCTTGCTATTATGGTAACGTTTCTAAACTCTGTGTAATACATTATTTAAGGCCGAAGCTGTTTTAAGTTGTGAAAAGTAAATACATGAGGTATATTACGTAATTTCTCCTATGCTGTCAATATAAACGCATAAAATGCATGAGAAGGTATTTAAAGAGCAAAATACTGAAGGTGTCTTAATATTTTGAATATTATTTGAAAAGTGAAACTCTGAGGTTGGTTAAATGCAGATTAATATAATTGCTTTACAAGTAATTGCAATGTACTTCACTCAAATCCACACCATCAACATGAGTACGCCTTTTCCAACATCTAATAGTCTATTAATCATTAGCAGCTGACAACTGAAATTAATTGTTTGCCTTTATGCACTTCTCAAGTTTCGTTTGATACTTCTAAGTAAAAGCTTGTGCGTCGTTGTGTGTGCTGGACTACACAGAAGGTTTTAGCGTTAAAGTACCAAGTTATAGATGTAGAAGTATGTAGCAGAGTTGGAGACTCATATAGAAACAATTTCCAACTATGTACAACGCTCGGCATTCCTAACCAGATAGAGTAAATACCAATAACGATCTTTGTAATTTATTTACTTGGGCTTGAGAATGTATTAACGCAAGTTTCCACGTAAAGCTAGCACACTTTAAGCGATTGGCCTCGATTGTTTAGTCCATTCTTAATGTTTCGTCGCTATGGCTCGCTGGTTCAGTTCAAGTAAAATAAATATTGGGGTTTTTGCATGTTGAAAGACAATTAAGGAAACAACGGCTATAATTTCTCTAGAGGAGATGTGATATTTACCCAATGCTTTCATATAAAAGAGCTGCCATATTATATTAATATCGGGCACCCTAGCACTCTTCCATGTAACTTCACTTATACTGCCCGGTTCCTAGGATTGACTTGCAGTCAATAAATAAACGTTGTGTAATATATGGTTTATGCATTATTTAGACCAAGAAAATGCTGTCTGCCAACTTCCTTAATGCCTCTTTTAAAAGACACAAAGAAACACTCAAAACCTTCACTTCAAACACTCTTTCTGAATTATTCTTTTTCGGCAAAGCGCAAATCCATTCATGATGAGATTATATTCGACTGCAATAAATTTTCCACTATTCTTGGCATAGCTATTAACCATTATTATGAAAACTCATTAATAAGAAATTGTAAGTAGCCCGTGGGGCATGTAAATAATTTAAGGTGTAAGCAATATTATATGATGGCAATTCTTGTATATATGAAGTCTATATTAGTACGGATTAGCAAAGTAGCTAGTAGTAATAGTTAGTTTCATAATGAAATGAAATTGTGAATTTCATGTTGCTATGAAAACATTGAACGCAAACCATAACCTAATTTGTAACGTAGCTGTCTAAACTAATTTCGAGCAACTGAACATTGTAGCAGTGATCAAGTGAGACAGTGGCTGAAGTGAAGAGTCATTGCAAATAAAATCATTTTTGATTTGATTTCGACTTCTTGAGAGAGAGGCTTTTACTTTACTCCTTTTCCTCTTCCACTGTTTCTTCAACATCTCACTAATATTATTTACAGACGTAGCTTTATATAATGCACTTGGCAGCAAAAGCATAAGACGTTTCATAACACATAATAATAATATTATGTATGATATTATTATTAAGCACTGATACACACCAGAGTATGTAGGAACAGTATAAAATTGCCATGGTAGAGTTTGAATTACATTAGGTATATATATTTCTCTACAGAGACATATAGCTATACTTACACAAAGTATATTTAAGCCAATGTGTTTTATGTATCTATAAAAAACGTGGACGGAAAGAGAAAGAAAGAAATATCTTATCATTCTTCCTCAGTTCGTTTCAGAATGCTGTTGGCCTCCGCATGTATTCAAAGACAGACAGAGAAAAAAGTTTTAATGGAGTGGGCTGCCTGAAAGTCAGTCTCCGATTGAGAAATGGATGGAGATTGATTAGCTTTTAGCTGACGCTGGAAATTCAGCTTTAGTCAAGTGGAGTTGAGTGAATGGGTCCAAGCCCACCTGAGAATCTTCATACAGCGTCCATACCAACTCAAATTAAACATAAGTACGACAAGTAAATGTGCCCTTTTTATTACATTTCTATTTCAAACGACTTAGCATCTGACTTGCTTCAAGTGATTCAAGTGCAACTTAAGTGAATGCATTATTGTTATGTCGTTCCATTATACTTTTCTACTCCTTTGTTGTGTGCACAAAACAACAAAACTATATTTCTATACCTGTATAAACTATTTAAAGATATTTTTATATAAAAGTACAATGCTTACACTTGTACCTAGCAAGTGTTACGCGAAGGATGTAATGATAAATAATATTAATATTATTATCCCATGGAACGCTTGGAATTTCCTACAGTGTATTATTCTACTTTGTAAGAATAAACTTTGGAAATTAAGCTTACAGAGTAAGTAGGTGCTTGCCGTGTATAATACACCTGTAGGACATCTAAGGAATAAATATAGTTGCAGCGGATGACTAATAAAATATAGCATGGAACAAAATCTCTATAGAATTTTACCACTTTATTTATATTCTATAATAATTGTGGTCGGGTTCATTTCTAGATGTAATATTATATAGTATTGCATATTTGTGCAACCTACATTTTTCATTTGTCTTTGGTGTAGCCGTAGAGTGTTGTGTGGAACATTTACGTGATTTAGTCAATGTCCGGTTGTTAAGAGGTTAAGTTAAGCTTATTACGCATAAAATCTCATCCAACTCATTTCTGCTAGGGATTTACTACCAAAATTGACTCTTATATAGTAAAGGATTAGATTTCTAAACAGGAAATAGAGCTTTTTGGCTAGAAAAGATTAGCCAGCCACGCTATAAATATGTTGCCTGTTTTTCCTTTATGCAAATGAACATGTGAGCACGTAATAAAAGTACACAGGTAGGTTGTACGTGCACTTTGTGCTAAGAAAGCTTTCAAGTTTCCACCGAAGGTAACAACAACATAATAACACAACAGATTTCCACAGAATCGATAGCTATTCACTATTCACTCTGTGCACATACCTACTCAACTCATATTATTATACACACTACTCGTGTGTTTCCACAATATAATGCTTTTAATGCGTAAAGAAAGAAAGGTGTATTTGTACTAACTCTTTTAGGCCCAGTAACTCAACACTCAAGTCTATAAACAAAAGCACACACGTACGTGAATGTAAAAGAAAGTAGCATATGTTCTGTCACCTTCTATTTCAAACTAAACGTCTGTAAAACACATAAGCAGCTACTTAGCCGCTGCCTTAACTGCTAAACAGCAGCAAAAACAAGAAAAACCAAGTCGAGACTGCAATATAAAAGTGTGCATTGCATTTACGAAGAAGGAGCCTTTACTATTATAAAATATATTACTGTGGTAGTATTTGCTATTTGTGTACATAGGTATGTGTATGTCTTTACGAATACGTTTTATAAATGTCAAGTAATATTCTAAAAAGGTTTTTATTGCAGTGGCACAGCTGTGCTTACAAGTAACTGCGTTGCGATACATAATAAACATTTCAAATGCAGTGATTGCGAAGGTAATTGACTGAGATTGCAAAATTGATTTCATCGTGTGTAAATTCAGGGTCATTTAAAAGTATTAGAGGGAGAGATTGCAAATATCTACGTGGAAATGCTAAATGGCATCATGCGAACCTTTTTAATGGTGCCTTGGTTGGTGCCGACAAAGGCGACGGTGTGTTGCTCAGTAGCCGCTAGAGCAACAGAAGTTAAAAGAGTATCTGGAACTTGAATAGCTGCTGTTTGCATAATAGGGATAGCTCCAGAGATTTTCAGTCCCACGTCACAAAAATTTGGAATATTCCCAGCACCCTGCAAAAAATCAAGTACACATGTTAAATTAATTGAAAGAATTTCAATCTTATCTTGGCATTATAATATGTTCATTGTAATATTACAATAAAAATTACAGATAGGTATAGGTACTACAAGGTTGGGTTAATTACTATAATTATTTCCATTCAATATTATCAATTTCCGATTTAATTCACAGTTATTGTTCTCCTTATGTAAATGTGTGCATCGTTAGTTCTAGAAGTACCATAATAATTATTAACAGCTTGAGGATTAACTGCTGCTTGAGTAGGTATTAAATAAAGCGTTGTATTATTGAGAAGAGTCTCTTTGAAAATGGAATCTAGGAAATGAAGAACTAGAAGAACTATTGGATTTTGTGTGAAGGTAGAGTAATATAGGGCATACCAAAGGTATATTATGATTATGTTTGAAGATTCGTATATAAAGTGTTATTTGTACCTTTAGGCGAAAAGAAAAGCCATTGCTTTCTAGACTTTGATAGGAAACCTTTGATCGTGCATTTCACAGTCTGAGACGAAATTAAATGAAATGTATGAATGAAGCGAATTTCTTGCACCGTCTCTCTCACTGTCATGATTTATGGTGACAACTAAGTCATTTCGGTTGTTTTTGTAGAAGGGACTTTTCTTTAATCATGACACACAGCTTTCGATTATTTTTAACGTCGGCTAAAATGATTTTGTACGATGAAAATGTTATGGATCGTACATATATTATAAAAGAGAAACTAGGCCACCTTGTTAAAACAATAGACATTTTGGCAGATTAGATTTGACAGAATCTTCAAAGAATTATAAAGATGTATTTGGTCTTACAAGGATGTGTGTGTCAATTAAAATGTGTCGTGAAAATGTTTGGCAATGCGACTGCAGTTCAATTTTATTTACTGTCACACTCAGAGGACATACATACCCACATAGCTCTGTTCTATATATACAAATAACTTTCGGAAGTGTAACTTGTATTATTACAGCGTTCTAATCCGAGACAGCTACAGTTGAACAGCATAAATAGTAAATGTAATTAACTATAATTTTAAACCTGACAGAAACTAAAGTGAAAAAGTTTCCATTACGTTTCTAGATTATTTTATTCGAAGTTCTAGCACCCTTTAGATTTCTACGCAGGAAGAAAAGCAAATCAACGGAAACTACACCGTATAAAATCTTTGAGCAAAAAGATTTATAATTTTTATTTCAGTAGTTTGCATGTAGTAATACTTATAGCTACTAATACTAAAGATTTCCGTTTCTTGACCGGTCAAATTAGTGAAGCTATGGAGACTTATAATCTGATTTATGACTTTCCTGCCGTCATATCTCTAGTAGCTTAATGGTTACTAATAAATTTCTTTATTTTATGAATTTATAACAAATGGATCAAATATTTTGCGGGAAAATCCTTCAATAGTATTAAGCAAAAGGAGTCACAAAGATTTATGAACTTTAAATGTAGGAAGTTGCAGCTTAAGAAGCCCAAGTTTGTCGCCAATGTGAATGTCAATGAACACTAAAGGAATTTCAGGATAAGCCCAGCTACTTCTATAAGAGCAGCTTTTTAGATACGCACCACACTGTTGTAAGTCATACTGATTGTAAATGCTCTTTGTTCCAAGTCTGTGGTTTTTCCTCGACGACATTCAGCAAAGAAATGAGTTCAAAAGTTCCATGAATTTCATCAGATTGCATGTCTTGACTTGACTTACAAGAGATATTATGCTATGCTAACAAAAATAATTTTATTTGGTAGGAATGACTCCTTCCGAAAGGAAGTTTTCTCAGATTTACCTACACCACTACTCACATAAACTTTAAAAATATCTATTTACCAATCATTCCATTAAATTTAAGTCTTTCATGTACCACCACCGCATTATAAATAATATTATGGTCATGGCTTACGCAACATTTTCTGTGTACTAAATATACTATGTGTATGATCATGGCGATATTCCCTAGGATGGAGCTTTAAATTCATTTGGAGGTACAGCGGCAACAAGAAAAGAAAACCTCAAGTTATCTAACAACAGAAAAGGGCTTTCGTAAAAAATACCATGGGAAAATGTATTGACCACATTTTAAATTTTACTAGAACGGATAGGAAATGCGGTCCTTGCGTTGGCATTGACTTTGCCTTATTGGATTCAATTAATGTTAGCCTTTTCATGCTCTCCTCAATTTGTTAAATGTTGGCTGGGATAAGTTTCAGAGACAGGTGCATTTTTCCATTCTATACACAACTATTTCATTTCCCAAGTATATTATTTTGAACGAACATTGTTATTTATATTGAGAAAAAGTTCAATTTATAACAAAAATATTGACAAAATTATTTAGTGGTACTTAATAAGAAAATTTGCAGAAAAATGCCATGACAGGTAATCTTTTCTGTTTTTAAAGGTCTATGCCAATCAAAAGAAACAAATAATAAAATGTTGGTTACAAAATTGTTTTAGATATAATTTTGTTGGGTTTTCACAAAGTATTTTATTTACAGTAAAAATACCTTTGTCTTGACTACAATAATTTTTAGTGAAATTGATGGAGAAGGAGTAGTCTCAAATTTTGTGTGTAAAGATAAGGATAAAAATACTTTTAAGTGGCCTGGCTCAACATAACATCTGTTTGGTTTAGTAAACCGAACAGTCTGTGGGCTATCCATCATAATAACAGCAATAAAAATAATAACAGAACAATGCAACCCCTATTAAATAAAAATCCTTTTATTTGTTGGATACTTAGGAAGAGATAATACTTGATTCATGGATGGATGAGTTTGGACAGAAAGACAATAAAACGTTTATTGCCCACTAACCATCTATTAATTTCTTGGCATAACAAACTATACCTTACTTTTACGGTTTAATGATAATAATATTATATTGTTTGTTTGTCTAATTCTACATAGAAAACTTCAACTTTCACAGCTACCCAAAATAAACATTACAACTACAACAGTCTCTTTCCAAAAAAAGCATTTCTTTACCTAAACTCTGTAATAAGGGTGTTATTATTATATTATGCCTCTACCCTTGCTTTCAACAACTCAGATCCTCATCTTACCACAATTTCCAGAATCGTGAAAAATAATTGACTCATTGTTTACTTAAATCATTTCTTTCAGAAATTTTTTGTTTCGCGTGCAATTCAGTCTAGTGTAAATATAAAATAATTTTCATTCATTTCTAACATGATATGACAGAGAAAGTAGGTAATCTTATAAAAGCACGATACAGCATGATTTAAAATGCCCCAACTATTCAACACTCCATTTTTAATTAAAAAGTTGAACTTTTTCACACAAACACCCCATATAATAATTCATTGCCACAAAAAAACATTTCATCATCTAAAATACGAAAATGTACCAATATTTTTTAATACATATACAAATATAATTTACTTGTCAAATATATTTTTGAAAACGATCTAACTGGAAGCAATGAAGGTCTACACGTGCAACCAGGAGTCCTACATCAAGTTTGAACTCCAGTAAATATTGTCTGTTGGTGATGAATTGTATCAAAAAGTTTAAGGCGGGCTTACCTACCTCCAAAAAAGATTCTTGTAAAAGGTGGTGTTTTGCATTTATGGAGGACGCATTGGAGTATACGAAAACTCGATATGCCTCCT
>JABASD010001564.1:0-38032 GCA_019776165.1 Pogonognathellus flavescens
TCCAGAAAGTAGGCAAATCACATACGTTGTTTCCAAGTTAGGCCGTCGATATACGTAGTTACCTATACGTATTATGCAACAACGTACAATGCTTTCTACTACAAAGTAGGTAGCTATAAATTGTTTGGCTACTTTTGGTTGGGGTCCCCTTCACATAGGTAAAACCAGATTTCCTATAATACAAAGTTGCGTTCCTTTCTTCTTCAACTATATATGTTTCTGCGTCTCTATATTTAGTTTTAGGGTGACGTGATATCCAGTAGGTACATGTCATATTATAAGATGAGAGTACATGATTCCAGTAAGGTAACCGCTTGTATGGAGACACTTATAGTACTCCAAGACCAGTGCAAAACCAATGGCCGCAATTTGAAAGAAAATAAACTTCAATCTATTGGAAAGTATGAGAAAACTCAAATCAACTGAACCTACTGTAGTACATAGAAAGTAGAAGCAAGGGTTAAGTAGCTAAGGCAGAAATAAAGAAGAAAGTAACTTTTTCAACTAAGAAATTTCCAACTATTTCATTTCGGAGCTTCAAAGAGTTTTCATCAGTGCATATAGGTATTTATTATATTATAGACTGCCAAAGCTGTACAATGTACTTATACACTGAACTTTCCAGAAAACAGTGCATCATGTGTACTTGGGCTCTTTTAACTTTACGGTTATAAGAAACAATGTTCAGCACTAAATCAAAGAAAATCCAAATCTATCAAAATAAATAGATATTTTGGATTTGCGAACATGAGACTTTCTCAGAACTAGAACATGAACGTGTGTTTATTGCTTATATACTTCTTACTCAATCTTAACATTGCATTCTTATGTCAATCGAAGCTTTTGTCGGTTTTGTCTACAGTTCCCCCATCAGATTATAGTTTATGTGAATTTGCGCAACACCCTTTGTGTTGTTAACTCGTGTAACTGTTAAGACAGGTATTTTCGACATTTCTGAGTAGAGCAGATACAATTTACGTCAAGAAATTAATGATTATTCTACACTGTAATTTTACAAAGTACATACACTCATACTCATATTATGATCATTGAATAAATAACAGAAACGGATTATCTTCTCAGAAAATCTTGAGTTCATACATTCTTGTCAATAGAGCTACTCATTGGTAAGAACGTGTGTCATGTAGAAATTATTATGTTATGGAAAGTAAGAAAACAATTTTGGATTCCTAGAAAAGGAAACATGAATAAAACCCAGGAAGATTACTTTGACTTAGGTAGGCAGTAGAAGACTCATACTAACCTCGTTTATAAATACCTAGTAGATATCATATTATTTTCTGAATACAATAATTCAAACAAAAGTGATGTCAATTCCGAACTAAAAGTTTTTGCATATTTCTTAAAAAGTCGCAAAGAAAGCTTAGTAGGAAGATTGTGATAAAGGCTCAAATTTGTGACTATTTTCCTGCTTTTTATCTGACAGTAAAATCAGAGACGTACAAATATCAAAATTTCAATAACCGAACCGAAACCGGAACCTTTAATTCATAACCCGAACCGAAACCGACTTTTCTTTCAATTTTGAAAACCGAATCGGAACCGCAACCTAAAACTCAAAAACCGAACCGAAACCTACTTTTTTAAAAATTTTAAGAACCGAACCGAAACCGATTTTCTAGAACCGGTTTCTTGGGGGAAAAATCTGTTTTTATTTAAATTTAAGAGAACGGAAAATATGCACGGAAATTTCATCTATCCGACTTAAAAGTTAATTCTACTCAGCAACAGTTTATCTAACTATTGCTGACCTTAAGTGGGGAGCACACATTTTCAGTGAACGACTGAAAGGTTGCAGTTCAATTTAGAGGGAACAAAACCACGATACTTTTTTCTATCGGACTTGAAAAAGATATTTCGTCGTTTGATTAGACAATACTTAATCGCTTTGATTACTTGTATCAGGAAATAGAGTGAAGCCAGTGCAAAGCCTACAGATAGGTTTAAAATGGAACCAAATAGCAGAAATCAGTAAAAATATACCAAAGCGCGGAGCGCAAGATTTTTTTTTGTGATTGTAGGGAAAAAACGTATCTTTTATCTGATACTTTTAATAAAATTGCTACCAACGTTTAGAGCAGGAACCGGTTGGAACCGGATGTCTTGAACCCGGACCGAACCGGAACCTGTTTTAAAATTAATTTCTGAGCCTGAACCGGAACCGAATCTGGTTCCGGTTAACCGGTTGACGTCTCTGAGTAGAATGTTATTTCAAGGCACAATAAATATATGGTGGAAGTATTCCTTTGAATTCATTTGACGAAATATTGAATGAGGAGAGTAATGATCATGTTATATGAATAAAAATTCCAAGAATATGAAGAAAAAAACATCTTTTTACATCAGTACAAAATATTATAATGACATTTGACATGAATAGAGTTTGTTAACAAATACATACACAGAATTCAGAACAGATTTTATCATCTGGTGTCTATTTTTACATTTTGTGTCTACTAGAGGTAAAAATTGTTCAGAGCTCTAGATTATATCAGTTTTTTATACTCATAAAAATATTATACATAAATAGTTGTATTTTTCATATTCACTTTATAGGAATCGCATGGATATATAGGCAAATCTCAATCTCAAGCATATGATCCACTCATTATGCTCGGGAAATATACAAACAAGTGTTTGTATTTTTCCACTTAATATTAAATTATTTAATTGATCAAAAATGAATATATAAGGCACATTAACTTGTTAATACATAGTTTAAGTTTTCACGAAATTCTGATGTGACCGTAATTTCATTTTTACATGTTATATTATAAATAGACCAGTAATAAATGATATATTAATTGAATAAATAGATACGATAAAAATATTTGGAAAGACGTCATTTTTTTAATTACGTCCACTCCTATTATTTCTGTTTGTTCAGCCCCATAAACATGCAAAAAATTAGACCACATAAATCATTTATTTTTCTTTTTGCGTTAAACATTATGACAGGGTCATTTTCCTTGCTGTGCGCACATGTAATTTAACTAGATGTCATTTTTATATACAATGATTGAGTATATGTTTTTACAGTTTATTTTTTCCTGCGTCAACCAACACAATATATGTACATTTTGTACATGCAGCCAAGTCTACATTATTAGCAACTGTGGATTGTGTGGATTCGGAAATAGATTTTCAATACAGCATAAATATGTAGGTATGTAACGTTTTGTGATTTCTACGTAACTACTATTAGTGTTGTAGGTAGTAGGTATAGTTCCCACAAACCGGAGCGTTGCAGTTACAGATGCCTGGAGTTTTATCTATATGTTCTAGTAGTTTGATTTAACCCATACTCTCTTTGATTCCATTTCTAGTAGCTAGTGTAGACCCTGCGTATCAATCTTCTTCCCCTTCTTTCACTCTCATCTTCTATACAACTATCCTCATCAGTTTTATAGCCATAACACGGCGTATACCCTGAAGTCAGGAAGTCTGATAAAAGATCCAAGAGCTTCTGCTCTTCTCTCTGCTTTTGTTAATTTCGTTCTCGATGCTGCATCCACATAAATATGGCTACCTTCTGTTAGTTACTCTATCCTTATGAAGATTATGTGAAATACACGAGCACTATACATATAGATCTTTGTTCGGTGTATTAAAGGTATCATATTTTCAGATATTCTCTTTCAGAAAATTGAACGAGCTGCCATGAATTCAATCTTACTTCCTCAAATTGAAGGCTGCTCATAGAATCACCCCTCGATTAAATGATTTTCAGTCGAGAAAAGCTGAAAGTGAAAAGTATTACTTTCTTCTTTGATCCACCTGTGTATCTTCTTTATAACACTAATGATTTGTAGCTTTCTTCATTCCACATCATCTTTATTATACTTCTCTGCGGTTTCATAGTTTGGAAACTGCATCAGGCAGTTATAAAACATTATGCGACATCACCGAGATATCGAAATGTAATTTCCAAATAATCCATTCTTGCCATTTTTTAGGGATAGTTGACTTTTTACT
Source organism: Pogonognathellus flavescens (assembly GCA_019776165.1). NCBI lineage: Eukaryota > Metazoa > Arthropoda > Collembola > Entomobryomorpha > Tomoceridae > Pogonognathellus > Pogonognathellus flavescens. Next base: position 3,997 of record JABASD010001564.1, read on the forward strand.
CTGGTTAGAAGGTTGGTTGAATAACAAGTTCTGGTGGCAAAAGAGTGAAGCCGAAAACTGTCATCCAATGTCACCCAGAAATATTCATATTCTTTCGGCTCTTCAAAATTTTTGACAAATTTTTTGTTCAATAAATTACATTTTGTTTGACCGGAATTAGACGGTTTTTTGCCATTTATGTAACATTCACATAGTAGGCCGTCAGACCGACCTAAGGTTTATCCTAATATTTAGATACGAATAAAAGTATTATAAATAAGTATGTTATTTATAGTTCATATAATTTAGTACGAACTGCACTGAAGTAGCAGCCAAGAGTTATTAACTTATCAATGTCGCTTTGCTTTGTTTGTCAATCAGATAACCCAAATCGAAAATCTGTCAGCGGTTTATCATCTTGCTTCAGGGATTCCAATGGAACCGTGGGATTTTGCTAATAAATAGCCAATATTAATCTCTCATTCACACGTAAATAGTACTAACCACTCCGTCCAATCACTGTACTGGTATAATCCCAACATTACCGTAAGCATTCAGGAACAAATATAATATTGTCGTATTAAATTTGTTTATTCGTGTACCTATTTATTACTATTATACTACATATACAATACAGATTTAATTTTTCAGATCGTTTAAAATTAACATTTTAAATGGTTTTCTTTATTTTCCTTATTCGTTCACAATAATTATTTGTAATAGTATGGGCTTCTCTTTCAAACATAAGTATAATTGATATGCCAGCATTTAAAACGCAGTGTGATGTGCAGGCAGCATTGACAGAGTAGTTAGTCTAAACGGTCAAAGGTCATGAAGGAGTTGACCCCATCTTTGAATTTAGCCTATCAATCGACCACTAAGTTTGAGTCCACTATCTCAAACCGTTCTTAAGTTATTGTGCAAACAGACAGACGGACAAACAGACGCAAAACCCATTCTTATACAAGTATCTTACGATATTTAATAATTAATAATTTTCTCCTCCGCTAAAACTTAAAATGCAATTATATTATAAGTTTAATAAATACATCTGTGCAATGAAATATCAGTATCACATTGTCAAAGTTAAAAACTGGATTGGACTTAGTATACGGTAGCAATTATGGAGGAGGATATGGAAATAACGTTGACGAACCATCATTTCTAACTCAAGTTATATCATGTTTAAATCAATTTGTGCACGTTTGTATTTTTTTATTATGAATTACTACGTTTAGATTCTTCAGAAATTTTAAAGTCCCAAAGTTTTTATCATAGGGGATAATAAGCACTTCTTCATTTACTTTTACAGGATGTAGCACGCTGAACTGAACTTGAGGCCTTTATTTATTAAGTAGCGTCAGCTACTTTATAGGAACGGGTATGATGTCTGTCTGTCCGTCCGTCTGTCTGTGCACAAAAAATAATACTAGCTATTACGAGATATCCGATTGTCGGCTCTCTCGAAGATTGTATCTGGTAGACATCCACCATCAAGTATATCATTCATTGTGATACTTTACACATTCTGAATTAGTTAGATTGATGGTTGAATATTAATTTTAAATATTACGCTTTCAAAATACAGTTTAGAAAATTAAATTTGGCTGGAGCTACTTCGTAACATTTGTTACATTGTAACAGTTGATTCTGTTGGAGATAAAAAATGTTTACTGTTTATACGAAATAAACATCACTTAATGCTAAACATCTCTATTTAAGACAATTTTTAAAATGAAAGCTATGATTATTTCAGGCATTTCTCGCCACTCTACTCCTACTCCAATACTATTATATTTGACACGCTTCCTCCCCCCAAATGATAAAAATCTAGGCGAATTACCCCCAAAATCAGGAAATTTACCGCACTCCTGGAAATGAAACAAATCACAGAAAAATCAGAAAATAAACTATCTGATACAAAAAGCTGGAATTCCAGCCTAATTCCCCCTTCCCCCACGATCCCAGGATAAAAAGCATTTACCTATATATAATAATATGATTATGAAAATTATGATTAAAAGAAAGATATTTTATATTATACGCAGTAACCTCCAATAGCAGTCGTTTCAGTCGTACCACCCTGAACGGTAACTGATGATGGTTTCTGTGATCTCTGTATCTTTTTGAAAGGCCAGAATCTATCAAATATAAAATACTGCTATTTCGGCCGATACTCCTTACAAAATTATCGGGTTTGACGTCACGATGATTTTATCGCAAAGTTTTTTAAGTGAAAATCCTTAATTCTGCACAGCATTTGATAAGCCAACATCAAAACGGTTTTCAGAGTAAACTTACGCTCACAACAAGTGAACATGCCTTCTTGGTGGCCCGACAGATCTAAAACAATGACATTATAGTCCCCCTCTTGCCCACTCCATTTTAGATTGGGTACTCCAACTGCAAGTCTGGCTTCATGTTCTAATTGAGGCACTGGGCTGTTCCGATTTTCTAGTTTACTGGCGAATTCTTGTGATTTTTTCGTTTCGGACTGGCTTGTGGCTTCTAATACTCACTTTTCATTCTATTTCACACAAGTTGGAATCGAGTTTTCTGGCTATATACTCATTTAGCAAACTCTGTAGTATGTAAGATTTGTTTGCTTTTAGGAATTCACTACAGAACAATGTTTACGTTTACGTAAGGAAAGACGTGTGCAAGCATCAACGGATGAAGGAAATCGGACAATTTTCAATTTCAATATTTACTGAGGTTATGTGATTCGTTAATGCATCCAAAGAAACACATCACCATCAAGTATTGCTTTCCGCTTTAGCGTTTCCTTTTATCATGCACTGCATCATTACGTTTAATTGTACATTTTCTGTTGAAAGACAATAACTATTAATAATAGCTCTCTTGACATTGGACATTGACATGACTGCTTTAGTTATTAGCAGCAGCAAGAAATGGCTAAAATTGCCCAAAATATCCTCACGGCTTGAAATGGTATTTAGTACGTATTGTCAACCTACTACAACAAGCGAAATGCAAAATTCAACAAACAAAATGTCATATTAGTATTTCGAATATTTCCTGTCGTCAAAAAGTATAAAGTTCACAGAAACATTTCAACAGTGTCACACGACATGTACTTGCCAAAATTATCTCGGCTTTATAAAATTAAATTCGTCACTTTCTAATCTTTACTTAAATGATTTTGCTGTTGATATTGATCATATTGTAGCTTGTACATGTATCATGTTATTTAAAAATTAAAGCAAATTGAAATACCTAGCCATTTTTTATAGTTTTTAAAGAAATATTTTGTATTCTTCAATATGTTAATTAATTTATTCCAAACAGTTTTATTTGGCAGAACCAAATGAGACTCAGAACCAATCGTACTGTAACCCATGAATACTTATTCACTTATTTAATGCATTCAAACCACATCTGTTTTGTCTTTGTTCACTCATCCACTTTATAGTCAATGTAAAACGTGATTCTGCACGAGTTGCGAAGTATGTCTAGTTGAAAATTGAAATGCAAATTATGATAAATATCTGCCAATGTATTTCACAGGCAAATAAAGAATTTTTCATGCTGTTTGATTTTTAATATGAAAAACTGAGTACCTAGCAAATAAGTACACAGCCAAGCACTTTACTAAAATTGTGTTGCCTTTAGCTGCATTGATGCGTTTGTATTACAGTGTCTGCTAATAAGTTACTTGCAATGGGATTATTAATTAAGGATCATGCTTTTCTCACATCTACTTAGTCATATTCTATTAAATCTGAATAATGATGTTATTGACAATGCCTGTCTTATTGTGTCTACTTACAATGGTTTGAAGTTAGAGCTTCTCCACAATAGCTTTCAATTATTTAAATTGCAATTTCCCAGTATTTTCCATCAAAAGCTACAACTAGCACATGCTGTACTGTATATGAACATTCATCGCTTTCATGTTGTGTGTAACTTTAACTAAATAAAACATTGTCAAAGCTAGTAGTTTACTACTCAAAGATATTACGACTATGTCCATGCTACACGAGAGTGTAGAATACATTACCAGCTAGTATTATTATACTAAAACGAAACATGTAAGCTATTAAAAAGCAATTTGCTCCTTCAGGGGAAACAAATAACATGTTACATTTAAACTCTGTCATATTAAACGTAATATAAATCCTAATAGTTTACTCCTTAGTTATTTCTTTGTTTGGGATGTTTCGAATTCGTTTACTCTAGTACATGGAATATTTCTTTGATGCTTTTATTTATTGTATAAAGAGAAAAATACGTACATGCTATAAAATACGTTAATGCTGCAATTCTTTGTAGTCCTACGGAAAAATTTAGAATGCTATGGCAAAAAGTTTTTGCTTTGTATAAGAGTAAACAAATGGATTCTTGTTGACATTTGAATACATGGAATATGGCAGCGTTTGACTGAAACCACGCTGCAATACCTACATGGAAGGTAAATAATGTTCAAAATTTGTTAGACTACATGGTTGAAATTAAATGTGTATTCTATGAAATATGCTATGCCGATACATTACATATATATAAGTACCTACCATTATAATTATGATATCAAAACTTTGCTGGAGCAAATCACTTCATACATACTATATTGGAAATGTAACAATTTCGGTTGGTTGATCTGCACTCCTGAGACTTTGACTGCTGTGTAATTTTATTAACATTACTTTTATTTTGTAGTGGGGCGTTTTGATTAAATATTAGTTTGATGGCCTGATTCTATCATATTTTACAAATGAGCACACTCGTAAGCATATTGAAGAGCGTAAAGTATGTTGATACGATGAAATATCATAGAATTTGCACAATAAGCATAAATGAATGTCTATTTGAGAAGTGTTCATGAAATAAGCAACACAAGACATATATGTAACATACCGATTTGTGTTTATTTTACTGAAACATTTCGTATTGTAAATACTACAGCACGAGAGAAAGATAAATACACACACAAGAAAAGTGCAACTGTTAACTAACAAGAAGTGCAATTGTACATCTTATATATCTACTGTATATTAGTGTATACTACAGGAACAGACCAACTTGAAGTAAGCAAACATAAGAAATAAGAATACATATTAGCACTTTATAGTGGATTCTCATAACTATTTATTCTGTGTTTGCATTAACTAGATTTATGGTTTACCCAATCGGTTTTATTATTATTATTAGGTTAGAGACATAATGTAAACTTTCCCGTTGAGTGTTAAAGAGAAAACTACGGAGTAAGTGGTAGAGCAGCCGAGAATGGTGCTGACGCTGACTGTGCAGACTCTCCATTATTCCGCATTCGATCTCAGTTGTTATTCTGCTAAGGAGCACTTGTATCATCAAGTGTAGTGTAAAGTGTGTTAGTGTGTGCAATACTTATTATTATTCTCGCAGCAGCAGATATCAGAGGAAAATGAAATGTAAATGGACTTGAAGTATGCTGACTAAAAGACTAGACTACTTTAACGGTGAAGCTACACACATCTTTTACCGGAATAAATGCACTCCAAGATCAAATTGGTGGCAAACTCACAAAGTTGAATAATCCAATTCCGTCAAGAGCTATAAACATTTTGAAATGGTGTTGATTTAGAATACTTTACGAGTCGAGCATGTAATATTTCTCTTGTGTAACATGACTTTTGCTTTGCTTGATGACGTTTTCAATAAAGCAAGTAACACGACAGCTCAATGACAATATGCACGAATTTACATGACTTCAAAACATTAGTTTTCATTTATTGCAAAATACATGCTGTTTAAATGTCATCTGTACCGCTCAGACAGTTTTTGTAACCGTTATTATTTCCCAGAATTGTTTTGCTGAATGCCTAATTGTAGACTGTAATCATTTTTACAAATACGCAGAAATTTCCTGCATTATAATTTAAAATCATGAAAAGTTCTTTGAGTTCTATATGTTTTGTTTGCATTTACTTTCATGTAATGTTGAAATGGAAAAATGTTGTATGCCCAAGTAATTATGCCAACGATCTGTATGATTTTGATTACTACTCAGAATACACAGGTAATTTAGGTTCATTCATTTTTAGCAATTTCTACTATGCTTACTAAGTATTTGAAATGAAATATGTATGGGTGGTTACATATGTCAACAATGACAACTTAAAACATCAGGTTGCCATCAAACTTAGAAAACTGCAAGAAGTGCAAAAATGCCGTATATAATTGCACACGGATAGGCCACCAATGGTTGTTGCTTCTCCATTGCCAAGGCTGTCACGAACAGTTTTGAAGCAGACATGCTGCACCATAATACTGCCAGGATGCTAAAACCGATTCCAAGCACACCTCTATATCAAAATAAAAAATTACATTGAACAAATTCCCATATAAATATTTCTAAATTAAATACCTATAAATCGAAGTTTATCACTCCCATCCTTATATGTTAAATAACAAAAATTAGAAATTATCAATAAAAGTGTCATTACGATTTGAGAAGAAGCAAAGGTTTAAAAAGTTGATTATTCCAAATAAATTAATTAAAAGTTTGCAAAATAATTTAGAGGAAGAAAATTGTAGAGACTCCATCCGAACTGTTTTTAATCTTGAAAGTTTTTGCAATTTTTCTGTAAATTTTAGCAAATGCAAATGGCACAAGGCTGGAAATACGAGACGATAAATAGAAAAAGACATGAAAAGAAGTTAGCTGTTAGTAAGCCGGAGGGGAAAGTCATCTCTCACATAAATTTAAATCTGTGAGAGAAAGTGAGGTTTCACTCTTTCATAATCTTTAATGTTGTTTGCTGTTTTGCCAAGACGCTGGAAAAACAGAGAAATAAGACGCGACTGTCTGCTTTCTTCCACTTCAGCGACATAACGAATTACCTATAATATTTTCCTCATATTGCTGAACTACTTTCGTCTACGAATATGAGCGTTAACTGTGCCAAAGTACGATGTAGCACACAGCACTCGTGGTTTTACTCAACTGCGCTTTATTTTAGCGGCAGAAAAGCTTTCGTGTAGGATGAGAGCGGACAGTGCGTGATCATGCATGGACTAAAACGGTAATAGTGTCTCACCAGCACTTTACATTTATGTACGTATGCGTCTTGCACTTTAGATAGAAGACGCACTTTACACAATATCTTGTAGGCATAAAAGACATAACAATAGAATTGTAAATACGCATGAATGTTAAACCAAGAAAATCAAGGCAAGGCAGGGCAGACGTATTACACGTAGAGGAAAACAAATAGGAAAGCCACGCATTTTAATATTTGTAATGCCAGCAAAAAATAAAATCTGTTGCAGTCAACTTCTTTTTCAAAGTCGACCAAGTAAGCAGAGAAAAGTCGAGTTTAAGCATGTCAAAGTCAAAAATGTTAGTTTCAACAAAATCGCATTCAGCACAGTAGTATTATGTTAAGACCATTCCCGCTGCTTTGACTCTATTCTTTCACTCTCTACATTATATCGTATATTATTATATTCAGTTCATGTATTCACCAACAAAATTCTGAAGCGTACACAACAACACGTTGAAATGTAAGGAAATACAAGCAAAAGTTAAACATGACATTCATTCCAGCGAGCGACTCATTCAAAAGTATTGTTAGTTTTGATCCTCTCTACATGACACCATGTGTGACACTTTTCGGCTTCGTGCGCCTCCAGTCTCCTACTTATAACTTATACACGTGTACATTACAACTGCTACTATAATGCAACCAAATTCAGCTTTGATACTTATACATAATGCTTCTACGACCGAGTTAGATTTTTTCTTTTGACATTTTGATGTTATACTGAACAGCACGGCAGATGTGTAACGTGCGGACAACATAATTTTATTAATTATGCTTGTAAAACAATACGTTGAAATTTAGTTTGATTGTTACACTTTTTACTTTCCCGATGAAAGAAGATTTCACACTTAAATATAAAAATAAACCTTAAGTCATCGGACTGACCCACATTACCGAACCAAATTTAAGTACGTTTAGTCTGGGAAAATGTGATTCGAGAGAAAGTTTAATGCAGTAGTAGTGAGGAGAAATGAAATTATTGAATGGACGATTATAATCAAAGTTTAATTGGTACGGTATGGTTTATAAGGGACATTAAAGAGGGAATGGTTACAGAAAATGGGTAATACTAGGTATTGTATTCCATTTGCTGTTGGGTTCTTTGAATAGGAGGGGAGGAAGGAAAAGTTTCTGTATAGAAGAATAAAGGGGAAAGAGCAGATGACATGAATGTTTTGGGAAAAGACATGAACAAGTCTAAGAGAATAGTAAAAAATAATTTATGTACTTAACAAGAACAGAGTATATTATCTTATTCTTGATAAAATATACTGCGTGTCAGATAGATTTTCTTTGATTCGATGTGATAAGATAAAAGCAAAATACAACTAGAAGCTCAATGTTTCTTTATAAACCTCTCACAACTACCGAAACACAATTGGAAAAGTATGTCTTCTTATTGAACGCTCTACTGCCAAATTCCAATAGTTCATGTTCCTCCAGTAAATCAGATCACAGAATGTTAAAAAGTTCTGGCATGTCATTTACTTGCGGTATACAAGAATAATTGATTTACAGTGAGTAGAGCACAGAAGGTAGTACAATCCAACTTTTATACACAACAAAAGTATCTCTCGCTTACCGTCATAGCTAGGTAGGAGCTGACGTAAGTACCACTATTCTAAAAACATGATACAAAAAATTGAAATTGTTCATGTTGTGTGATCCTCCAACAATAAATCAATTACCAACAATGCCTATCTACAGATATTGCCAATGAATTCATAAATAACAATACATTTTTAGTTGAAGATTAGGCTTCACCTTAAAATAACATTTGACGATTTTTTAACTTAAATTAAAAGTCATGTCGAAATTTTTTATTACTTTATTGCAGTCGATTTTATTGATAAGAGTTAACTCACTTTCATATGGATAGATTCCATATATTTTATTATTACTTTGCATATTAAATCAATAACAGTCAGATATAAATCAATAAAGTTTTTAAATTGAGTTATCGCGTGTTTCTATACTCATGAATATTTAAAATTGTCATTTCAAGTCATTGCATATTAATTTAACTAAATATTTACTTTCCGTTGGGAAGTTTACATTAAACAGATAGGTTTAGTTCCAAGTGCGTACCCAGGATTTTGTTTGGGAGGCACGACTTGCTAAAGTGACTTTGGGGGGAACAACCTCAAAAACACCAAAATGGTTAATTTTTGCTAACTTCGGCAATGAATGACCCCTTTGTCCGGAGTTTGGGTGGACACGTGTCCCCAATGGCCCCCTTCTCAGTACGCCCTTGCATAATTCAACTTTTACTCGCAGCATAAATTTAGACCTATCTACTATCTACTAATTTATTTGACATACCTAGGTATGTTTAGTATCAATCTCGGGGAAAGTGCAGTTCTTCCTTATGAATACAGCAAGTCTTGCGTTACTAATTTGCCATCACATAATATTAGAAAAAGTCTGTATTTTTTATTCTGATTTTAGAGAAGGGAATTGGTTGAATGTTTGAGCTGAGATTGTTTATTTTCTGCATTCCGAAAGCATTACGAACTTTCATATTTGTTTAAATGTATAAAGTCAGCATTCCAAGTTTTAAGATTTGTGCTTTAGTATTTCGTTCCATGTAAAACATTTATTTGGCAGTGGATGAATTGATGTAGTGTAGCGTTAAGGAAACATAGTAATGAGTCGACAGATAGCCTTGACTGCTTTATGTAGCTTTGAATTGCCTCACAAAGAACTCTTAGTAGAATTGCAATCGTAATCCGCGGAGAGAGAGAGAGCAGGGAACGAGAGCTAGTGGAATCCAATCCTGATGTAGAAATTGACTTGACTGTGCGTTGGTGAATTAAAAAAGGAGCAAGTGGAGTAGAATGAGAGGACTGTTGTGTCTCGTGTCTCGGATACAGATATTTTGGCATTTTACTTCTCGCAATACTAACTGAGTAGTACATTTGTCGACGAAACGGCAAGTAATCATTCGCTTCGCATCGCATATCCTCATTACGCCATTTCACTCGTATAACTACAACGAAAGTACAGCAGCAGATCACACACAACACAGACAAAGATTTTCCCGTCCCTTCTCGTCTGACAAGGAAAAGACAAAAAGAGCAATCAAGGTTACATCTATCTGTGTGTCTGTGTGTACACTTCTCGATGTTGTTTCCAAATCGTCCGTTTCATCCCGTGAATATACACTTACTAATAGTACACCACTCCTACTTAATACAAGACTACACAACAGTCCCACAGCTCCAAAAACTCCAACTAGTACAAACTCCATTGTAGTCCTCTTCTTTGTGCTAGGCACTCACAGCCCATCACAAAGCACAAGAGTGGCAATATTCGCATATAGCACTGCAATGCTCGTCTTCTCTGGTTCAGCTACATACATTTCTCTCCCTTTCCTTGTTACACAATAAGAATCCCATGTTATGGTAAACTGCAACTAAAAAGAAACACAACAACACAAAGATGGAACGACCAAAACACATTTAACGTGCACTCATCTATCTCCCTTCGTATGTACATACAATACATTTCTTCCTATAAATATATGCATTATGTCAGACAACGAAAGAGTGACATATGAACACGAAAAATCTCTTCAGATTTACACAACTACTATGTAGCGTGTAGATAACAATATAATTATTATACATATGAGTCTATACACATGAATACTTATATCCATATATATTACACTTATATTCTAGGATAAAGCCAAGCAAAGCCGTTTTCTAAGGATGGTGCACTTTGTTGCATTATGGCTGCTCAAAACATATTTGGGGCCTATAGGAATTGCCTAGAAGGCTTGTACATTGCATTTACACACTTTTATTTGTTAAGAAATTTCAGTTTTTATAAAATTTTGAAAAGCGATTTTACTCAGGTAACGTTTACCATATAACCAACACCATGAGACTGGCAAACATATTATGCTATGTTAATGTAAAGAATCCGGTTACCTCTACTGTAAACCGCAACCTATTAATTAAGTAGACAATGGGAAAGCATTGGTTTTGCGTCTTTAGCGGAACATCAAAACGAACGACTTCATGCTTACAATCAAATTTAACGATAAGGTTTTTGTATAATCAGCGCCAGCGGATTGACTGTCGCGTCAGTACAATAGCATTTTTGAAGATACCACCACTAGATCTTACTATTTTCAAAATTGGATTCTGCGGCATAATCAGTTCAACACTGCGCTTGCGCGTGAGCTCCCAAAATCGATTCTACTCGCTAGAACCAGAATCTACTTTGAGACGATTCTTGACCGATTTTATCCAATTCTAAACATAAACTTTAGCGTTGCGCCAGATCATTTAGATTGTAACAGCACACAAATGCACTTTGTGAAATCTAATTTACATGAAGAACCCGAACATTGAAACTAAATCGATAAAATCAAAAAAAAAAGAATCCGATTCGTCTGAGAATTTTTATTCGGGAAAACCCCTAATGAACGAATAAGTTTGTGCATCCGACATCATTCCAATTATTCTGAAAATATGTTTGAAATGTTTGCATGATTGGTAACGTTGTTCTTCTGTAAGGTCCTTACGGTACTTCACTACATAAGTTTACGATTGTGAATGTTAAGCATTAAGCCTTTTCATTTGTGATGCTTTACTGCTTTTCCCACCATAAGCATATAAAAATGAATGAATGCAAGTTTGATTTTGCTTGGACCAACAGATAGTTGTACCTTTTTCCAGATTTTTATTACTATACAGTACTTGCATCATTTTTGCGTTGGGCTTATGTAATTTTTAGTAGGTAAAAGAAGCATCGTTCCTTTGGAAATTTCATGAACCTTTTTTGTAAAAATCAATCACCCTGCCAATACCTACACATTCCTAACGCTCGCGGAGTGGAAACAACGTTGGGCCTACAAAATTTGAGCGTACTTGGGATTGCACCTATTAAAGTGTATATAGTATGTAGCTTTAAAAAATAGAAAACAGTCATGTATAAATGCCTGTTAGAGTCTCTACTTATGTATGTAGCAGCTATTACTCTGTCGCAGCAGTATGCAGTACTAGTTGTAGTGGAACGTATTTACAGCCCAGTTAAACCGGGGGGATAACGAGTATACATAATACTACGTAGTAAATACTGCTGTTACTATTTACTGTTTACAACTACTGTCTGTTCTGCTGATATACTGACAATGAGACTAAAAGTGTGAGGAAAATGCAAGGCAAGTCTCATAAAGCAGAGGAAATCAAAGTAGAGCCAAGTCAGAAAGTCAAGTTATATATTAAGTAGTGGCTCTACTGCTGTTGTAATGCATGGAGAGACAGAGACAGAGAGAGAGAGAGAGGGATGAGTTTACGTGGTCATTGGTTGGAGCGGAATGGATGAAAAACTTGTACATGTTACTAGAAATGCTGCTACTACAACACGACTATAGGAAAAGGAGACAACACAAGAATCAGAATCCTTCCTCCTCTCTGTCACGATAAGAAACACAACAAAACTATCTGTATTGCTGTTTTAACAACAGAACAGGGAAAAAATGAGACGAGCGACTTGCCATTGTATGGAAGACAGAGAAAACATGGCATAGCATAATAACACAACAGCCTCACATCCCAACGCCACACAACACGAGAAAGCCATCCGAACGACTACTCCGAGAGGAGAAGGAACGGGGAGAATGAGAGAAAGAAAGTGTAGTACGAGAGCGGAGTGTGTAAACTGTAGAGAGAGAGAATGGAAGGTTATATTGTAAAACTTGGCGAAGAAAGAGGCAGCTCTGCTACTACAATGGCAAGTGGAGTCAACTCAGCTTCTATAAATTCCGAAACTCATCCTTTTAGCTCACATAAACATTCTCAATACACACACATAATGTATAATATGCACTCGTCAGAGCTCCACTTAGAAACTTTTTAACTTAACTTACTAACCTTACACAAAATCCCTTGTAAATACTTTAGGAACATTTGCATCTGTGAAATAGTCACACACATACAGAGTATGTACATACTGTAAACACTATTGTCATTGTGTCTTGTGTCTCTATAAGTACACGGCAAAAAATCTGGTTTACTGCGTTCACAGTAATGGAGCTCTCTGCTGCAAATCCACTCTTGCTCGCTGCATTTCCACAAACTAGTTCACTGTTCCATACAGTAGAATACAAGTATTATACATGCATCCAGGAAATCACTCAGTTACTGTTAATGCACTAATACAATTAATGCATATACAGCAAACTGTGGCATGTGATTCTCCGGACTTGCGCCAAAGACTTAATGAGCGACCGCAGAAGCGGGTATGTTGCTTTCCTTATTAGTCAGTAAATATATTCATTTTGAATCACTGAAACAACATTGACCTTCAGTTTAACATAAGTTTTAAATAATTTTAAAAGTACAATGAGTTTCAGTTTAGTTAAGGATATTTTGTGTACTCTGCACCTTTCGGAAGCTCTTCAAAAATTTCAAGGTGAGTTAAAAATTAAATAATTCAAATTGCTGTTAATTAGTTAAGTGTTAAGTTAATAAACAAAATACTAATAACGAATATCCCACATAGATATTATTTATTATCCTTTATAATTATTTTATATACATGTACTATTTAATTCACCCACCAAGTTTAATTAACTTTAAACCTTCAATAACTTGTTTGTATATATTCTGTATTGTGCTGTTTAATATTGTTTATCTACCGTGTCAAGTTGCAATCACAAAAGTGTGCAATGGTGATTTCATATACATAACAGCAATTCTCTCTTACAACAGAAAGGTGAAATTAGCAGGTGATAATTAGCAGTTGTCATCGGACAGGAATTTTGTTTAGTGCAATTTCCATTTATAATTAAGTATAAAATGTTTTGCCCTTAAAAATACTAGAAATAAATATTCATATTTGCTGGTTCCCAGTTCCGCAGTATAAAATAAACATTTAGGAACTATTTTTTACATTATAGATTGAAATATATATATTGTTGCATTTATATGCAAAGAATGATAAGAATGTACAAACTTGTAATTGTAGTATTTGTAACTTGTAATTGTCAGTGCCAACTGTTAAAAATCTGCTAATTCTTTTTATGTGAAACCACACAAAATAATGCTATCAAAACTGCAGGCTATGTACAGAAGCAGGCCAACCACTCCACTTAATGGTGTGTAGATTCCAGTACTTATAGCTGCCAACGCTGTACGAAATCATACACTCATAGCTGCCAATGCTGTGCAAACTCATACATTTATAGCTGCCAAGTGTGAACAATATCCGACACTTGTAGCTGCCAAGTCTACATTGATCCTGTACTTGTAGCTGCCAAATAAGTCGGTGGGCATTTACCTATAGCTGCCAACTCTGTACAGATTCTGTACCTGTAGCTGCCAAATAAGTGGACGGATTTACCTTTAGCTGACAATTAAATTAACCATGTTTTATCTTAACGAATCCCCTATTTTGACACCCATTTACATTTAGTCACTATAAATAAATTTCAGTCTTAGAACAAATATCCAATATGAAAATTTAATATTTGTGAAATTTATACAGAGGAGGGCTACGATGACGATGCACTAATGTCCACTACTCACGAAGACCTTCAACATCTAGGAATTAATCTGGGTGGCAGAAGAAAGATTTTGGAATACATTCGACTTCTGAAGGAGAAACAGGTGCTATTATGTCATTTATGCAACCTTGGCTTTGAAAAAATAGCCACATTAATGAAACATTTCCATGAAAAACACCATTTAAACAGTAACAGTGTTTATAAATGTGTGCATTGCAAATCCGATTACAATTACAATTCCTTCCATCACCATTACAAAAAGTTTTTTCAAAGACATCGGAACATAGTACAATCCATGGTATCAGATATCGATCAAACGAACTCTCAAATTTTTAACCATTTAGAAGGAATAAATATTGCAAATTTTGAGAGCATGGAAGCGGAGGGTGCAGACAAAAACGAATTTAATACTATCGAAAGTGAAAATTGTGAATATCTAGCAGCTAAAATTGTGGCAAAGTTATTAGCGTCTGGAAAGTTGCCCCAATCAACGTGCGATGAAGCAGTATCAGATTTTCAAAATTTAATTGAAACTGTTGTAGATACGTGTTATAAGCTGGCGCAAAAGGCTATCAACACAGAATCCAGCAAAGAAAGACGGGAACTATTAAACAAAATAAAAACTTATAGTAACCCTTTTGACCGCATTAAAAGTCGTCACAAATTTGACAAATACTTAAGGAATATGGGGATTTTGAATGTACCTGAAGACATTATATTGGATACGGATATAACTTTTGGAAATCGAGGCATGTTAGCTACTCAAAAATATTCACCAGTTGTCATGCAGTACGTTAGTATTAAAAGTACTTTAGTGCAACTTTCTAACTTTACCGATTTGTTGGATATTATTCCAAGCAACACTACCAACATTAACAATGTGTATGAATCATTCAAATGTGGGAGTTTTTATCAAGATAATTTTAAAGAATTGGACATGACAAACATAATATTTATAACAATATTTTATGACGACATGGAAGTTGCTAATCCTCTAGGATCGAAGGCATCAAAACATAAGCTTGCAAATTTTTACTTTACTTTTACCGATTTTCCGCAGCATTTACAAGCTGAAAGAGCCAATATTTATCTTTTGGCGTCTTTAAAGTCAGAAGATTATAAGATTTGTGGACCTAATGCCATATTTAAACACATTGTGACTGAATTAAAAGAGTTATTTACGCAGGGGATTATGCTTGGAAAAACTCCAGAGACAGCGAAGAAATATAAAGTGTGCGTATCACAAATAACAGGTGATAATCTAGGCCTACATAGTGTTCTGGGATTTTCTGAAAGCTTCAATGCGAACTACCCATGTCGCCGTTGCTTAATGTGTAAATCGCAATGTCAGTCTGAATATGTGGAACACCAAAATTTACTAAGAAATGAAACCACTTACAAGCGTAACGTTGAGCTGAATGATTTGTCGAAAACAGGAATTAAGTTTGAATCAGTTTTTAATGAACTCCCATATCACCACGTTACAAAAGTGTACACTCTAGACATTATGCATGATCTTTTGGAGGGGGTTATACCTAATTTGCTTCAATCAATGTTCAATAATTACATATCTAAAAATTATTGTACTTTAAATGATATTAATATGAGAATAGAATCTTTTCCTTACGGAAGATACTATATGAAGTCAAAACCATCTGAGTACAAGGAGTCCTATTTAAAAGGAGTAAGCAAAGGTGGTCAATCAGCTTCTCAAAACTTATGTCTTTTGATGTGCTTACCATTGATGCTTGGCAATTTGGTACCAGTCGATGATAAATTTTGGCACTTGTTATCATTGATTAGAGACATATACTTGCTTATTGCGTCCCCGCATACAAATATTGGAAACTTGGCCATATTAGATTCGCTTATTAATGAATATTTATACTGCTACACTACTACTACAGGACAAAAATTAATACCAAAACACCATCATTTGACTCACTATGTAAGCAGCATTAAAGCAATAGGCCCATTAAAAAACTTTTGGTGCATGGCTTTTGAATCGAAGCACAAATATTTCAAAGGTAGTGCTCATGCGATAGGAAATTTTAAAAATATAGCAAAAACCGTATCGTACAGGCACCAACTTTTTGTTGCATACAAGTTGATGTCTATGAAATCGTTCTTATTCCCCATAATTGAATTTAAAATAACTAAAAGGTTGTATCCATCGGATGATTGTAATCTATTTAGCATGATTCAGTCAATGAACATCAACGAAATCTCAAATTATGTGAATACTACAGATGAAATACAATGTCAAGGATATGGATATATTGTCGGATCAGTTGTTTTATTGTCCACAATAGAGGAAATCGTATTTGGGAAGATTTTAAACATAATTGTTAATACAATTCCTTTATTTTATGTGGAAAAGTACATAGGCTGTTATGATGAGCATTATATGGCTCACAAATTAACGTCAACTAACACGTGTAGCATAGTTCAACCCAAAAATCTGCAACATGCTGCACCTATGACAGAAATGAAATCACATACAGAAGATGTGTTGAAATACGTCGTTCTACCGTGCAAAACATGATAGTTTAATTCATGTTTATTATTCAGGCTTTAGAAAAGAATGATCAGAAGGATACACATGCCAGCGACCATGAACTGAAAGAACTGGAATATTGTACATCTAATGCCATAGTAGAAGTTGCGTCTGAAACACCTAATGATCCCGAGCTTACAAAAGTGATATCAACATTTCCCATATCGCGGCAAGGTACTTCGTCTGCCTGCACTTTCGAACTGCCAAACAATGTTTTATCTTATACCGTAACCTTGCCGAGTGAAAAAAACATACTGCCTTTCTACTCTCCGTCGCCTGATATGTCTGTCGAAATACAAGAAACTGCAGATGCTAGTCCAAAAACTGCACAAGCAATATACCACTTTGTAAGATTGACCATTTACGTAATCTGTGATTGGCAATTCAATAAAAACACACTCATGCTTTATTTTGTTTATTAGGATATCAAGCAAGTGCTCCAAAATGACATTCGTACTCGCGATATTGTAAAAATGCTTGATGAACGACCGTTTATCTATCGCAACGATAGGAGAGACGTATGTGCCGCACTGGTTGATGCCCTATTTTCAACTTTAGGAGCATAGTAAGTTTCATTTTGTTTACATCTAATTTAAATTTCATGTTTAAAACGAAACTCAAGTACTAAGGACTAAATTTTCAAAATAATTTTTTCAGTCCAAGTAAGAACGCACTGACACAACTTGCCCAAGACCTTGTTCAGTTATATCCAAAGTTAGGAAATTCGTCGCAGAGTGATAAAGGAAGTTCGATGTGGTACTTTTATGAATCCGGAATGACCCATGCTGTTGGCTTTTTCGAAGAAAGAATTAAATCCCAGCGTGCTGCTTTCAAGAAAAAAGCTGGAATTGTTCCAAAAAGGAAATTAAATTACGGAGTAAACGATGAATGGGATTCCGAACAAGAAGGTATACTTACTTCGGTAAACTAGGTGTCTATAAGCATTGATCAGCAGTAATTCCCTACCCACCAGTGGTTAAGGAAATACTTTAAAAAAAGCGGCTAATCCAGTAGTTTTAATTATTTTAGCTGCCAATACTGATCAAATCAAAAAAGCTGCCACGTCATTGCTTTTACATTCGTATGTAGCTGCCAATGCTGATCATATCGAGAAGCTGCCACGTCGTTAATTTTACATTCGTATGTAGCTGCCAATACGTTGCATATCGAGAAGCTGCCACGTTATTGTTTTTACATTCGTATGTAGCTGCCAATACTGATCATAACGAGAAGCTGCCACGTCACTGTTTTTACATTGGCGTATAGCTGCCAATAAATGTTTATTTAAAACGTGACTAAATGATATGTGTGATATGTGATAAAGGGATTTATACCGTTTTATGTTCCTACTAGTCAGATATTTGATAATTTACATATTAATACCTCCGTATATTTTCCCTACAACTGAATTTTTACTGACGTGCAGATTTTAATCCCGACCCCGACGATGACAAGGTATTGTACCTTCAGACTCATCAAACTGGTGAAATAGCAGCTGTCATGAAACAAACTGTGTTTCAAAGAAGAACGACCATTCGTGGAGGAGTTTTCCGTAGGGTTATCGAAATGTGGCCACGATTATTTGATACTTCTGGAATGGTAAAGAGGCATTCGTATTCGTAGGCTCCTATTTCTCAATTGATTAAATATATTGTATAATTACTTTCACTTAATTATACATACTTTAATTTGTAGATTGATCAGGATTTTCAAATTCGGCATCCTTCCAAATCGTTGCTTCTTTATAAAAACTGGCCCGTCATATCAAAAGTTCTTATTGATTACTCAGATTCACAGAACCCATTGAAGACATTAGGAATAAGGAAACACAAGAACGATCTTACAAATGGTATGAGCAATTTTTTATTTCTGTTCTATTATGAAATATGTAACAGACTGTTACTGAAATATTCAACATAGCAATGTCAAGCAAACCACCACCAAATCATATAATATAGTTTAATATAGCCAGCGGTTTACTTGCGACTAAAGGGCGCGCACGCTTTCGTTCTTAGAATATTTGGAGGGCGCATAATGCCGAGTGTTGATTTCATTTGAATGACAGTTACCAGTGTGTTGCTGTTAAATTTCAGTATTAAATGATATTATCTGAATTAGTGCAAACTTTAAATAAATAATATCGCTGCAAATATAAGTGTAAGTTATAAGTTTTTATAACACTATGGAGCCTGCTGATGGTAAGAGCAATGCAGATGCAGACCCAAACTTCGATTTTTTACTGGTAAGTCACAATGATTTGTTATCAGCAATTTTAATTATTACCGATAAGTCGTTGCAAATCCTAAACTATAATCAGCAAGCCTTAACAGTATGTGTGTTTCTAAGAATATTTTTTCTTGATGTAGGATTGTGCTAGATTTGTCCAAAATATAGCGGTTCTAAAAACACCAGCTGAAGATTTAGGTCATTTTGATTCGTTTGGTAAAAGCTTATTTAATACAGATATCATTGCAATAAATACAGCAACATTTCTTCACAAAGGCATTAAAAACTTGAAATTTTAATTGCAGTGAAATTATTACCGAAAAACGAAGAAAGATATGACTATAACCAGCTTAATTTTGAAACGATACTTGGAGAAGGTACTTATGGAGTTGTATATAAGGTACCAAATTATTAACTCTAATTAATCAATTTCTGAAATTTAGAGAAATGACGAAGATTGAACTAATTCCGGTTTTTGTTAGGTGTCAAATCGTGTATCCGGCGAAAAATTGGCGTTTAAGCGACTGAAAAAATCAGCAGATACTGTCAGCATTGCATTCAACGAAAAAGATTGTTTGTCAATTTGCGACAATCCATTTATCGTCAAGTTGTATTGTTGTTTCCAAACAACAACATTTGTCAATTATGTTATGGAACTGTGTGAATGTAAGCTTGTAAACTTTTCATTTTTAATAACAGCTTAGACAAATTGTTTAATTTATGATTTTTAATAATATTTAATCTGTTTTACTAGACGGCAATTTACACGACTTCATGGAGAGCGCTTTAATGAGTGACACTATCGCAAGTGTCTACTATTTAGAAGTGGCTCAGGGTATCGCCTATTTGCATTCCATTGGAATAATGCACCGAGATTTGAAGCCAGCAAATATTCTCATCACCAGTAATCTTCATATTAAACTGGGAGATTTCGGATCCGCCACTTTCTATAAGGTTAATATAAATATACTCTACATATAGTTGCAAGTGTTCTCTATCGCATTTGGCAAGATCGAGTTTATGTTACTAATAACAAAATTGTAATTCTTCAGGGAGCGCCATGTATTGAACCATTCGTTGGCACTTACAACTATCAACCACCGGAGTCCATAAATGAAAATGTTTGGTCATACTCCGCAGATGTTTGGGCATTTGGTGCTATTATTTTTGAACTGTTTAATCCAAGACACGAATTATTAGTTGAGGCAGATGTTAAGCTTGATTGTGCACGACTGATAAACAATCAAAAAAGGATCCGTAAACAAATTAAGAAGATTCAATCAGGTGAAGTCAGGAGAATATTGAGGAAAATCTTTCAAAATAACTGTGAGGAAAGACCTGATATTATGTCAATTATTGAGCTGGAAATTATTTGGACAATACATGGATTTGAAACGTCCACAATTTTAACCGGTAAGTGTCAAACAACACGTTTTAGCTTTTATTAAACTCTGCAAACAAAAACCTTGAACCGTTTTGTAGCTGCCATGCAATTACTTCTAGCTAGTATAGTAGCTGCCACACAATTGCTTTTAGCTAGTATAGTAGCTGCCATACAATTACTTTTAGCTAGTATAGTAGCTACCGTACCATTCCTTTTAGCTAGTATAGTAGCTGCCATACAATTCCTTTTAGCTAGTATAGTAGCTGCCATACAATTCCTTTTAGCTAGTATAGTAGCTGCCATACAATTCCTTTTCGCTAGTATAGTAGCTGCCATGCAATTCCTTTTGGCATTCCTAGTAGCTTCCAAATATTTCTTTTGACCATATTTGCTGGTAGCTCCAATAAAATTCCTTTTGACATTCCTAGTAGCTGCCAAACATTTCTTTTGACCATATTTGCTGGTAGCTCCAATGCAATTCCTTTTAGCTGTTATTGTAGCTGCCATACAATTCTTTTTAGCTAGTATAGTAGCTGCCATACAATTCTATTTAGCTAGTATAGTAGCTGCCATACAATTCTTTTTAGCTAGTATAGTAGCTGCCATACAATTCTTTTTAGCTAGTATAGTGGCTGCCATACAATTGCTTTTAGCTTTTCTGGTACATTTCTTTTGACCATATTTTCAGCTATCAAAACATTCCTTTTGGCTATTTGGTAGTTACAAACATAACACTTGTTCACCTATAAAGTTACTTTATTCTTTCGTTACCGAAATGTAAAATGTCATTTGCCACAGTTGATTCTTGTGTTTAGTCAAAATACCGAATTTTGAAAAACGTAGGAATTATCAGTTTTGGTAAAAAAAGTTACAAATTAATATAAACTCGTGTCCAATTTTAAATTCGACGTTTTTTTCACAGTGGATTTGACTCCTTATTTTCGCCCTGGAGATGTTAATCTTCCACGAGAATTTGATATTCCGGATCCAGTGACACTATCAGTAAAGGCTAATTTAAATATCACAGAGCAGAAACGGATACCTTATTTTGGAATATTTTATGCTACAGATGACCCGGTTAAGAACACAGGTAAATCCCTCTGAATTTAATATAAAATATAAGTCTAAAAGGGTTGAAAACCTTTGTATTACCTTTATATTTTCTTTGTAGATAAAAACAAGCAAATTGTGAATAGCGAGAATCAAAAAATTCAAGAGGCATTGTCAGATTCTATCACTCAAATGCAACAGGAGCTAGATGACTTAAAGTTGCATGCCTCGAAAGAAAGTGCGGCGTTATCTTTATTAAAAGTTGAGAACAAAAACTTGCAAACTAAAATGACATTGCAAAATGAAGCAAATATTCGAACATCGTTATCATTAAAAAACAAAACGAAAGCATTGCAAGCTTCAAAGGAAAAATTATTGATTGAAGTCAACCAATTAAAATTGGAACAATCTGAATATCAAAAGAAAAATGAAGAACTTCAACACAAAATAAACAACCTGAATACAGAAGTTACTGTGATGCAAAGCTTGAAAGATGACGTTGAAACTGCTTTGCATTCTCGTGAAGAAACGATTCAAAATTTGAAGACAAGATTGGCTGTTGCCGACACTGAGATCGAGACAATGAAAAAGATTGCAACGAATAGAGAAGACATTCCTTTATTGGCCATCAAGGATCCTTCAGTTCGACTTGAACCTCAAAACAGTCCGCAAGAAATTAAATCAACGGGTAATTTTAATAAAAACCAATTTTTTCTAACCTAAATTGAATATATTGTAATCCTTTCTTTTTGATGTAGGTAAGAAATGCTGTTTCTGTAAACAAGTTTTTCACTCTTCATCTCTGCATCGCCATATTAGAAATGTACACCAAAAGAATGAAAGGCCCGAGTGCAAGCAATGCGGTATTTCTTTTGTTGACAAACATAATCTTCGACGACACATGAACACTCACGAAGGAAAAAAACCTTACAAGTGCGACGTTTGTGAGAAAACGTTTTCTCACACAGGGTCAAAGCATAACCACATGAAGTCACACCAACAAAAATAATAATAAATTCGTCGACATTGTCTTAAGCCAATAAATTTTCAGGTTGCAGTGTTAAATTTAAAAACGTATGTTGTTTGTTTACTCATAGTGTTATTTAACTATTGACATTTATGTTCTTAAGAATTTTTCAGTTTGGTTTTCCTTAGTACGACAAAAATTTATTAAATTTGTTGTAAAGTCATTTTTTAGTGAAACCAAATTTTTGGCGCTAATTGGTAATTAAATTTATTTCATATGTTAAACCTACCTCTTTTTTCTTGAATAACAAAATGTATGAATTATATTGTTATCTGTATTTATTGATAGCACTGTAAAATACCATTGAATATACAAAATTAAATGAATTTCAATTTGCGTACATCGCTCCATATACTTTTATTTCTGGGGCTGCTGATTATTAAGTGTTGCACAATAAAAATGAATACAAGCTAATGTAGTATTTCTACATTAGATTATCAAAGTAACATAAATAGTAATGAAAGCTACCTAAACATACACTTTAGTTAAGTGATTACTTGTTTCGATCTACCGTTTAAGAATTATTTTTAAGCTTATTGCTATCACAGGTTAACATAGTTAAATGAATTGTTACCGTCTGTCATATTGCAGTGTGTAGGGGTAGGGTGTAAATTTTAACTGCAATGGGAACAAATTACTTACCGCTCAGCTAGTACTAATCTGTAAGTGTTAGCTGTCAGTTTTTAAATTGTTTCATTTATCGTAGCTGCCAATGCACAATTGTGGCTAGCCTTTGTAGCTGCCAATGCACAATTGTGGCTAGCCTTTGTAGCTGCCAATGCACAATTGTGGCTAGCCTTTGTAGCTGCCAATGCACAATTGATGGCTAGTCTATGTAGCTGCCAATACACAATTGTGGCTAGCCTATGTAGCTGCCAATGCACAATTGTACCTAGCTTATGTAGCTGCCAACGGACAAGTGCGGCAAGTCATTGTAGCTGCCAATGCACAAGTTTAGCTAGTTTATGCAGCTGCCAATGGATAATTGTGGCAAGCCTATGTAGCTGCCAAAACACGTTTAATGACGTTTGAGTATGGGATAACTAACTACGTGTTTGCAATTTGAAATATGTATTATACCATTATTATTTTTTGTTTTGCTAGATGACAGCTGCTTGATTGGTTTTTTAATGTTATCGCACTTGCTACCCCAATGTGGGAGAAAAGTTTCTACAGCAGATGAAGAAACACCGAAGGTATCCGAAAAACCGTTGCTTGAACGCAAAGCAAAACGATTGAGCAGAAATTTGGGTCCTACGGTTAAGTCATCTAAATTGGATTGCTTGGCAGCAATGTTTGTTATCAAGCCGGTATGCTTTATTAAGAGCTTTATTAACTATTTGTTGTTGCCATTCATCTTTAATGAATGCTTAACCCTTTTATGATTTTATTAGGAAATTTCAAATCCAAAGGAGGTTCTACAGCAAAATTTACGGAAAACGCCATATATACTTGCCCTTGGGTCCATGCAAAATTTACATTTTCCACATTATTGGATAGTTATGGATACTTTATTAATACCATGTGAAAATAATTTTTTGAGTGCTCTGGACATCTGTTACAAGACTTTTAAAGTTTTGAATTTGTCCTATCCCAATGAAGCCAAATCCCAATGGCAGTTCGTAGATATTGCTGGTTACAAGAGCCATTGCGATCGAACCTCTGTGTCTCCATGTGTCCAAGCATTATTAGGTCAAGTCCAGTGGCAACTTGATATCATGAGGCAGAGTTAAATAATATTTTGTCGCACTCAAAGAATTAATTTATAATTTAGTTTAAGATTGGTTAAGAATAAATTCACTTTATTCATTATTTCAACTCATTGTACTTAAAGAATCAATATTTTTAATTTTTTAAATTAATTTCCAAATTTGAAAATGATTAATTGAATTTAAGAGTGAATTAACTTATTTGAATCTGTATGTTGTATGCCTTTATTTACTAATGATTTGTAAATTAATTGATAATTGCAGCCAATTTATTATAAAACGATTTGATTGTTATGAATAAAACATCCGTATTTTTAATGATTCAAATTGGTCAGTTTTTCACTTTTGTGCACGGTGCTAAAATCTGCGCGATACATCCCGCTAAAAATCACGTGTGAAATGGATTTCATGGATTTACAGTGTTTATTACCTTTTTGCAGTAACGGCTTGGTGGAAATGCAGTAGAGTGGCCAACGTTATAGTTAGTTCATTGATACTGCAATTGCAGTAAAAATTTCACTGCAAATACACATTGACTCTTCACCGGGATTTACAGTAATGCAATTTTGTTAAATGCAGTGATCCATAAATGCAGGGGATATCCACCAATATTTTACTGCATTTGCAGCAGTTATTTTTTGCCGTGTAGGCATTTATGCTCTTTCTTATAGTTAGTTATGAGGCAAAGTGATGCTAAAGGCCTAGGCCAACGCAATGAGAGCGAGCCAAACGAAACGACGAGGACTGACTGGTGAGCTCCTTAAAACAAGACAATTCAACACACCAACTGATTGCATTGTTAACCTGTGTACTGCTGCTGTGACTACTACTACCACCACCACCATAATACTTCTTCTATAATATTATATACAAAAATATAACAATAAGAAATTGTAGATTAGACTCTGCCATGGATTTATACCTCTACTGTGGTTAACCTGGCTTTTGTATGCACACGTTATTATTCTATGGAAGATATAGTGAGAAGATAGCATTGTGTGTTTGTGTGAGTGATTGTTATAAAATATAAAATATAATATGGAAAGAAGACAGATAATATGCATTTGATTCATCCTATATGCAACAGACTGGTGCAAAAGCGAGTACAATAATACACGGAGGAATAATATGCGTTTATAAGTGAGTTGCTATAAATGAGGGAGAATAAAAGAGTGTAAGGATTATTTAACAAAATGAGAAGGTGATAGAAAAGCCCGAGTTTTGTGTAAGAAATGAAACTGGCTGGTCTGACTTGGCTTGGCTCATCACGTATAAATCTTCACCTCGTTAGATATCACAGTATATAATCATCACAGCATCAACTCAACAACATCATATCATATCAAGGTAGACGAGCCAGCCAGGCCAAAACGAGTAGACCAGTTGTTCCTTCCCTGCCTTTGCCTTCTGCTAGTCACTTTCGTCAGAATGGATGGATGCATTACATTTTTACATTATCTTACGTACTTCTTCTTATACCACCATTCCTTTATATTCTATTACTCTATACGTGTAGTACTCCGACTGTGCATGGAGAATGGAATGTTTTTCTTATTCCAGCATTACCTCTCTCAATTTCAAACGTTATACTTACTTTACTCGGTTTGCTATTGTGATATGTACATGATATCAAAGCTAGGGTATTTATATCCTTTTAAGTGAGCTCAACTCAACCTGCGTTTTATTAGGAGTAGTTTTGTGTCTGCATATCTCCATCTATCTCCCGGAGTACATTTATACGTATCTAATATGAATATTAACATCTTTTATATTGGGATGGCTGATGGCTTACCTAACCCTTTTATTAAAAAACAAACTGCTTCTATAGAAGAAGAAGCACAATCTCTAGTTATATCTTTCTCTGTGTTACTATTATTTAAGCAAAGGAACTACTTAGTAAAACCAAGTGTCAGAATACCTACAGATTCTACTACTACTCAACTATTCTCATTCTCACTATGCATTGACATGTTACATACCTAGTCAATAACAAACTTAACCATTTCACATAATTTCAACACGAAAGCCAATGTAATGCGCAGCGTTTACACACATTCTCAGACACACCATTGTATTTCGAAAATATGCGGCAGAGACTATACAGATTCCAATACATTCTTATATAGTAACTCAGGTATTTCTGCACTGTATTTATATACCACAATAGAAATATATATACCCAAAAATATATCTGTATACATATAGAAGTTTATGTACTATTTGTGTATAGGTTGAGTAAACGAGATGCGTAAATGGTTAAGCAAAGCGAAGTTTTAAGTAAAAGGCGAGTTTTTAGTGTTGACTTACTTGTTTTGTAGATATAGGTAGGTATGTCGCTTTTTAACGAAGATGTTGATGGTTGGTTTGAATTGACTGTGAGTTGCTTGAAAATGATTATATACATTAGCACATGGTACGAGAGTGTAGGGGCACTTGTGCAGTTTATATTTACTTTGGGAGTAATATATTGAGATTGAAAGAGTTTGCACACATCTACTACTTGGGAAGAGAATCGTAGAAGCAAAGAATGTGGAGTTTCCTTACGAAGGTTTTCTATCAAGTCGATTCTTTTATTATGATTTCAATGAAATGGAAGCATCAGGCAACGAACGTTTTGTCTTGTTATCTTTTTACTGTACTTTAAGTTTCCAGAGCATATCTTTAGTGTTTTCTTTAGGACCTTTTATAGCCTGACTTGCATTCAAATATGCACGACAGACAGAACTCTGCTAATGAAATGGATTCTTTCTATCTTTATTTTAACTGCGTGAGTGTAGTATAGGGAAAAGACTCACACTTGCACTGGAGACTTTGAAACTTTGAAACTTGCCTTTATTTTATGCTTTAGCAGTTTAGTAATGGCTTTGTGTGTGTAGCTATCTATTTTTCTTTCACATCTTTTGGTCTTTGTGCCCTGCTCCAGCTTCTAGACCTTTTAATTGTGAGAGTTCACTTGCTAGGCAGCACAAGTGATTTCTTTTGTATACAGAGATGCGTGTATAGCTCTGGAGAGATTCTGTATGTAGAGTCGTAACTTAAGTATTCTTTTGTATTTATTGTGAGTGAACGTTACGTATATTCTTCTTCGTCGTCTTTTTCTTTGACTTTGACTTGTTTAACAAATAGGTGCTGCTATACACACCGAGCAGACAGAGAGAGATACACACACAGCTCCTTTCTATACTTTTCTTCCCTTTTTGCCTTCTTCTTCTTCTTTTAGGACGGTTTTGTTGACGATGACATTCCTTCTGAGTTTTCTCACATTTTTCTCCCACAGCACATTTAAGCAAAGCTGAGAGAGAGTGTGTTGACTTGGCTTTGGCTTGCTTGCTCTCCGAGATTCTCTTTTCGAGTGATGTGACACGACACGAAAGAAATAAACTCAACCAGTGCTACAATATGAACTTATAGCAAACACTTGAGATAGCTGCATGTATCTTTCCCTACACGATTGTCTGTTTATTCGTAAAATAAGACGAATGGGGAGACAACACCATTCTGACAAGGCACAATACGTTTCTTCACATAAAACACAAACCAACCAAAACCAGACTTTATACTACAAAAGTACGCAATTCTTTATCCTCTCTCGTGGTTTTGCTATTTGATAGTGTTGTAGATTTGTAGGATAGGTTTATCTTAATTCTGCAGTAGTGTGTCTATGTGCATGCGATGATACAGTGTGTGTTAAAATTGAAGTTTCACACCTGACGTGATGCTTCGTTTTATTTGCTCAACCAGAAGAAACTCTTCTTGGAAATAATTTCAAGAAAGACAAGGCAATAGACACAGTTACTTCTATTTGACTTGATTTGAGTTTCTAGATGAAAAGTTGTTTCCTCACTACACGGGTGCAATATTAGTACACAGAGTTAACTCTTCCGTACACAGAGAAACAGTAGACACACACAACACACAAATACTCCACATATATCGGATTATAGAAAAGTAAATGTTTGCCTAATACTTTGTTGAGAGTTGCGTATGGCAAAAACTAAGCAAACAGACACAGTTAAAACGGACTTCAGTGAATTGGATCTATATCCAACTGTTTGCATGCCATGTGGCTCTTGAATTATTTTCCCTTACTGTATGTGTATTATAACTTTGTCTTATTAGATTGTTGGAAATTTCATAAACTTTTTCTTTAACTTGGGTAATCTCTCAATTGGCAACTGTATATACAGTATGGAATATTTCTATATATTTTTTCTATGGCTCACTTTATGCTGTTATGAAAACTTTTGCTAATTCAGCTCACTTGAGACGAGGAAGAGCGAGTTGCATAAAATATGATATTCTTTGTGCGAATATTTTGTTATTCTTATTAAGCACACATAGTCCATACATAATACATGGGGCTACTAAAATGATGGCGAAAAATAGTTAAAACTCAGAGAGCTACGTGTTTAAGGAGCCGACTACTGGATTCTTTTTCCCGTTGCACTGCAGTCAATGTTCCTCCACATTTACTTAGTTTAGTTAAGTTAGACTTAATGTTCAATGTTGAAATGTCTACTTTATACCTCCTTTCTGCCTTGTTAATAATGTTGGCTGCCTATGCCAATTATTTCAACTTTTTGCTGCTCCTACCTCTCTACTACACTTTATTTTACTTTACTTTTCTCGAACACAACAGCACTCTTTCTTTGTTCTTGAATTTGCTGTGGGTTTAGTACGGTGTGTGTGTGGAAACGTCAGTCTTGCGATGGTTTGTTGTTACTGCTGCTCTGTCTGTTGCACACACGTTAACATATGCAATGCAAGCGAGCAGGTTTAGAGTATCTTGGGTTTAATTCCGATATTATACTTCTGCTTATAACAGAAAGGCAAGTCCGGTGAGAGAATGTGTGTGGATTGTACATAAACCACTTGGTTCACATGCAGAGAGTATACGAAATATAATAAGTATCTGCAAACACAACACACAACCACGAATGAAATGAATTGAACGAAACCAAACAGAGTCGAGACAACGGCGAGAGAGAATGAATAATACAAGAATCCTTGTTAGCTTCAATCGTTTAGCTCCTTAAGCTTCCTTTGCGTTTTCCTCCAACAATGAAATGCAATGCAAATCTAATTGCAATCTCAAATTCCAATCTTGTGTTTGTGTAAGTAGCTACGTCCTCAGACACTGTCCCGTGCAGTTTCCTCCAGTTATAATTATCCTTTCTCACTTCTAAACAAACACAAACTCACTCACAGTCCAAGCAGAGCTTCACGGACATTTATTGCCAATCAACTTACACTTCAGTCTTGTTAGCCACTTAAGGAATGCCGTTCACTCTTCAGTTATATTCCACCTAACTTCCACTCACTTCAACCTTAACTTTTCTCCAGGAGTGTCAGCCACCCAATTTCCTATAACTCAATTATTCCAATCTTATAAATTCCTGTCACTTTACAGTTTTATTTAAAACTGAACTTTTTTAACTCTATGATTTACTTAGGTTAAAATCCTTCAGTTAATGCAAATGCTTTTCCTTCGTTCTAATTCAGAGTGTAACACAACACATAAAATTGTACACGAAAACAATATGTGTTTTTATGTTGGTATTGATAATTGGGAATGGTATTTGTAGGTACGTATGCGTGTACGGGACGAGACTTGATTTGCGATACGTCCGACCTGCTCTGTGTTACACCTGAGACTGTTCAGCTCTACTTGGGTTTGCAGGCTGATGGTGTGTAATCTGCTACAGCGTAGTGTGTCGTAGAGTGCAGAGTGGAGTGGATAAAGTGGAGTTGAGGAAAGCTGGTTATTCAACCCCTATCCCACAACATAGCCCAGCAGTCAACAACGAGCAGAATCTAAACAGACAGAGACCATAGGCAGGCATCCCATCATCTCATTCTCTCTCTCTCCGTCTCTCTCATCACAACTCCTATCTTATATTATGCCCTGTATAATATGTCCATGCATGTCTAGGCAAATTCTATATCCACACATACTCTTCGTATGTGTTATGGGCAACTCTTCTCTCTGTCTCCATGTATGCAATAATGCTAACAAATGTAAACGAGAGGAACGCTTATGGTTAGAGAGCTCAATCCGTGTGGCTCCTTCCTTTCTGCTTTACACATACACAATAAATGCATCATATAAGTTGGACATACCTATATGTGTATATAGTTACTATATATGTAGGTAGGTACATGTATATACATATGGTATCTGTATGACACGTTAAAATAATATTTGTGTGTAAGCATCTCTCTCTGTATTCTCTTTGCTACTTCTGCTATGCACACAAATTATGAAGAGAAGTCCGTATGGTATATAAAGCGAGCATTTATAGCAGCGAGGAACCCAAAGCGCATTTCTCCAACTGTCTGGTTTATGTGGTAGTGGTAATAGTTGGTGTTGTGCAATGTATTGTAATGCAACGCAATGAAAGAAGAATAACAAGGTATGCATGCAACTGTTTTATACACAAAGTGTATCCGAGTGTGTATAAAAGCCATCTAAGTCATGTAAATGTATAATGTAGTGTGTGTATTCTAGCAACAGGCGAAAGAAGAAGACTGGAGTGTATAACGAGAGACTTACACCACCACCGCAACACATTAGTAGTCTCTCAGAGAGGTTTATACTTTTGGTGCATTCCAGTAGGTATCTCTTGTATAAACAGAATGTGATAGGAGAAGAAGGGTAAGGAAAGGAAAGGTAACCGAACACTAATAAAAAAGTAACCCCCTGTACAAGTTTAAAGATATGCAATGCACTTCATCATACAAACACACAGAACACAACACCTCAACTCAACTTAACTCGTACTCCTCGTTAACTTTTATACGTAGTCTCTCTCTCTCTGTCCATTCCAAGCTACGAGTGAATGCTTGTTGTGTTTCCCATGCTCTGCACTACCTCTACCAACAGACAAGCGAAGAGTTTCTTGGATATATGAGAGTGTGTGTGTATAATGCGTGTGTAATGCATCTGAGACGGAGAGGAGAAGACGAAGAAGACCGAGACGAGAAAAGGACGAGAACTCACTCACTTGACTTGGACTTAACTTTACCCTACGCCCATCACAACACGTTTTTTACCAATAATTTCATTTGAACAGGGAGGGGGTTGCTTTTCTCTCTCTCTCTGAGCTTATATACCTTGCATGCTTTAAGTGTGGTTGGTATGTAAAATGTATGTATGCTCATCTCTCTCTCTCTGTATACCTTTTGCTTCTTATAATATTTGACGTGCTAATATCTATTATGCTCTCTGGGACTACTACACACAAAGTACGTAAGTTTTAACTAAATGTAAATGCAATTCAGTGCATTGCAGGAGTCGAGAAGAATGTGAATTGGATTGGAGTCGAGGTACGTTGAAGAAGGTTGTGCTTGTATGCTCTGGAGGATGATTCCTCGTGTATATCCTATACACGCATTCTGCATAAAGGCCTTCTTGCAACTTTGCCTTCGTATACTTTGCACACATTTAGGAAGTTATATACAGAGAAATGTATACACAATTCCCTCCATGTGTGCTTACACCTGCAATAATGCATTGCATTATCTTTGGGACAGTCTCTCTCTCTCTCTCTTGTATAAAATAAACTTATGTGTGAGTGAAGGTGGTGTTATTATTCGTATATAGCTATACATGTAGTACAAAGATATTATAATCTATTCGTCTTTATAATATAAAAAGGACATGAAGAAGGTCGTCCGTAGACATTCTCCTCGGATAGGATCAATCCTCCTCTCCTTTTCTATACCATATCATTTCCTCGGTTAGAGCTAACTATCATATTATCCATTCCTGAGGAAACCTCCTCGTTTGTATTGAGTATACAACGCAGTTTGTATATATCGTCGCATGAAAATGACTTTGCATAAAAAGAGCCCTGCGATACTGAATTGTCCTTTGCTTCCGTTTCCTCAGCTCTCTGATCCTTTCGTTTCACTTAGACTTTACAACGCAAACACTTTTTCATACGCTCCTCGGCTATAGAAGAGCACAACAGAATTTTATTTCGGAATAGTTGATAGAAGTGGCCTTAGCCTGTGTGGAATGGAATACTGAAACGTTTTCTTTCCCAACCGACCCACAACAGACATGAGGAAAGACAGAGCTATACATTTGAGTATAAGAAGATGCGACGAGGATCTTGACACAACGACGCTGTTGACGAAACGAGCTAGAACAAACCAATTTGATATTCACTCTCATCTGTGTACACTTTTCTGCGTTCAAGATGCAAAGTGAGCCGGAGCGAGAAAAAGCGGGTTGAGTAATACATACACACAGGGAGAGGTATATAGCCGCGTCTAACATAAGCGGAATAAAGTTAACTCGGCTTTGCTCTTGTGTGATGCTGAGTGAAATTCAAATTCAAATAGCAATTTGCCCCTGACGCTAACAAGGTAGAGAGATATGATATGATATGTTGTATCACGGCTGCTCTCTGCCTCCTTTACATGCTCCTCGGCAACTAAAGGTAAGTAGTAGTAGTGTAGTAATGCGTGTAATGGTAATGTGACGTTCGCCTTATATTATCACGGCCACGACTACGACTAAACTTCTTCTTGACTTAACTACAAGGCAAATCATAGGAAAACCAACTCAACTTATTACACAGGCAAGTGAACGTCTCTCATCGGTACACACACACAACGTGTATAGAGCTCCGACACTCATACACACGATACAAGCTAAGCAGGACTTTTAGCACAGGGTGAAAGAAAGAGGGAAGGACTGCCTTTGGGCTACTGACTTGAATGAATTCTTGCTCTTAAAACTTGAACTCGACTTACATTTTGCATCACATCTCGTCACTATGCACAATTGCTCCCGAGGATTTAATACGAACACACCGACTCACAACACCAGCTATATCTTCTATCATTTTCCAAGTAGAGACTCATCTCAAGTATTATACTTCATACTTTTGCAGACTCAGATTGGGATAAAGTCTTAACTAGAATTCAGTTTAGTTTTACTTGGGTTTAGTAAAGTATCTTCTATACTAGAACCATCCTTGCTCTTCTCAGATTTAAACTTTCATCATCATCATCATCATTTTATTTCATTTTGTCGCTTCTCTTGCTTTAAACTTACACAGCACTATTTTGCCCTTGCTTTTCATTACTTTAAGGCTAAAGAGAGCTTTTCCCACAAAACTTATCTCTTATAGAACTTTAGGTTGAGATTAGCGTTGATTCCACATGTAGAATAAATTCAAGGCATTAATATTATTACTGATTATGAAACAAATAGGTATCCAATTTCGGTTCACAGCTATTTTCATATTTTAAAAGTGTAAGGTATCTTTGAATTCAACTTTACTTCTCTGAATATTTCAATTGTGTGCATATGAGCGATATTGCATGGAGATGCATGGAGATACATTACCCAAGAGGAAGATTAGCAGAAGCAGTTATTACCAAGAGATCTGAAATGTATGCCTATTCTATAGAAGGAGTAATTAGATATTTTACACATGTAAACAAAGGGTACTAGAGCGATGCCCACCACTTTATAATGCTTAGCAGGCTAAAGAGCCCACCACTATATACAAATTCCATATTGTTTA
>JABASD010001565.1:0-38012 GCA_019776165.1 Pogonognathellus flavescens
ACCTCTCTTGTGATCCCGACATGACGTGTGAGAAGTTTGAACCATTTGTGTTCATCCGTTCGTGAGATAATCGTGTCACGGACGGACAGACGGACGGACAGACGGACGGACAGACGGACGTAGACGCCAATGTTATAAAGTAGCTTGCGCTACTTAATAAAAGCATGATCCAGCTTGGCCATTAAATATTTTGTCCTAGCTAAAGTTCCTACACTTTCAACAATTGAAGAGAATCTACTGTAAATACAACTTCGACTGTGGAAAAATTGGAGAAACCTAATCATAAACGTAATATAATTAAATTAATTTCAAAAACAATAATTTTGTAGGGCTTACTAATTTTGGAAAAATTAAAACTAGGATTACAGGGAAAATGTAATTAGCAAAGTTGTATAATAATAACAATAAAATTATAATGAAGTGTTTCATTAATTAAAGCTTTATGAACAACCAAAAGTGAATTACACATACAAAGCCCCTTGCCGAGATAATTAAACACAGTTGAGACGAATTTAGTATGCATCCATTCAGCGATGTCCATGTTTACACCTATACATCGAATTTACACCTAATGCTTTGCTTACACGTAGATAATGTTCATCTGTACCTACACAGTGTATCAAAGTGTCTGTAAAATTATAGACACACAAAAGGATTTTTTTGTACTGAATAAAAAAGTAAAATTTCACGCACCGTAAACTTGGAATGTTTTGGTGCATGTGTAGGGATTTCCTTTAGAGAACAAGAGTACATTTAACGTACTCCTCCTATATACTCATTAAAGGTATGCAATGCATTTTGCATGCATTTAGCCTGTATAGTAATTTACTATTACTATTTTGTTTAGGTGTACATCAGTTGCGTGCTGTGTGAAGATAAGATATTCGAAAAAGCGTAGTAAAGTAGCTACAGGTATGTTGGTATGTGCATTCATTACATCATCACTATATATACTGACAGATGGACACGTAAAATTGCTAATTGTGAATGCGGCAGAGTGAGACTAGGTGACAGCGTTGCATATTTGTAATTCTGACATAAACACAGCGGAATCTTTAATGCAACACAATTTTATTAAGGCAGGAACACTAAAAGTAGTCATTAAAACTTTGTCGGTCAATCATTGCAAGGTCTCTCGCATACAAATCCAATTATTCCGAAAATTTATCGTTGCATTCCGGATGAGCCCAAGTTTGTATGGCAAATTTTAGCAAATGTACTTTAGCTATGAAATAAATACGAAAAAAGAATCAAACGACTCAATCATAGAAGTAACCTTCAACAGTTGATGGTCACAATAATAGTCACAATTAAGAAATCGCTTTTTTCAAACCCACTTTTTACAATTGCTCGTCGTTTCAGCAGAATTTTGTATGGTTTACCTACATCAGTACTAAAGAAGCGATAGCTCATGCTTTATTAAATTGCTTTCATACTCTTGCATATTGAATTTGGAAGATACTACACTGTAAATATCAAATAAACCTATTAAATTACAACCCTAGTATACAAATCTCTATTAATTAAAAAAGATATCTTACAATATGCAATTTCAAAAGGGTCAAATTACAATTGTGGAGTAAGAGTAGCTAATCAAAGAATTAAAGAACATAGATGAGAAAAGCTACTAGCAATGCGACATTTTATATGATGCATTTTCCTTTTTTATAGGAATATTTGTGTCGATGGACAGTTTCCACGATGAATTTAAATAAATTCACAAATAATAAAAAATTTAATGTATTCATACATACAGGTATTTGGAATGAATTTAATTCCCGTTATTCAGATAGTAATTCCAATTGTTGACATCATATCATAATTGTAGCCGAAAAAGTTCAATTAGCCTACTCTACCTTCAGATTGAACTAGTAACTATTAATTATTCACAAAATAAATGTTTCTTTGCATAAAAAACTTTTTGACAATGTTTCCTGCAAATATTTCTTTAAAATATATATCGCTTAAGGATTTTTATACTAAACATGTAAACTACTGCACCGCATGGTAGCAAGGTTATGTCAAGTTGTGTTATGAAGCAGTCCAAACATGACAGTTTAGTTTCAGGCTGAAGTTTGATTTGTAAAATTTAAATATTCATTTACAAGACTCCTGTTACAAATAACGTTACCGAATTACAACACAACACAACATTCTATACCATGGCTATATGTATGTATATAATTTTTGCATATAGATATCTGTGGTATTTATTACATTTTGCTTTTAGCTGGACCTACAGTCTATAAGTCTTAGTAATGTAATTACGTAGTAATATTACATAATATTAGCTTAGCGTAATGCATTAGTGTAGCAGAAGAGTTAAAAAAGAAGTTGCTGAAGAATATGGACACAGGCGATTGTAGGGAGATTAGTCAGAGTCAGACAGAGAGTTGAGTAGAAACAGGTCTGTGAACTTGAGGAGATTTATTCTGCGAGGGCGACTTTGAACCACCTGATTATTTCCAATTAGATGATTCTAATGAGTAACCTCTGAGGTGGGAACGTGGGCGCTATTTGCCCAAAAAAGGTCACAGTTGAACCAGTTGGTCATTTTAGTGGCGATATTATGAAGTTGTGTGGTGTGATGCATTGCTTGCAGTCATTCTTCGTCTTGGATTACATTCACCCTTTATATAGTGAACTGAATCCTCCAATGTCTCTCTCTCTCTCTCTCTCTGCTTGATACGAATTGCAAGTATCGACTTTTTATTCATCTTCCACGATTAAAGGTGTTAGCGTATTTGTACAAGTACAATAATATGTCAAAATGCTAAACAGGAATATACAGTACAAGGATGGAGAGTCAAAGAGCCGGTGCAGGTACATTACTACATAGTAATTCTACGTACAGTATATATATGTACACGTAAAATATAATAAGTTTCTTGTTTGTGTGTACATATATATCTTTTTATTTAACCAGTGGATGTGTCTATATGAGCTATCCTCAAATGGTTCTTTTAGTAATGAAATGATGATGATGATGTTCATGATGACGTGAGTTAGTCGGGTGAGCAATACGAATACATACGACTACACTTTTATACATTACACAGACGGACTGAGCCTGAGACTATTATTCAAGGCTCAATATTTAGAAAGTAGGACGTATCTTCCATAAGCTTCTTTTAAATAACTCGCCATGATAATTTCAAACTAACTCTGAGTAATAGTTTATAGTTTCTGTAGTGGTAGTTCCTACACATACTGTGTCATTTTGCATTGTAGCATGGCAAAAAGAATTTATAGAGTCAGTCATTCATGTTATGTATGCTAAACACTTGCTATGGTTTTAAGTTACCACACAAACAATAACCAAGTTAAAAATGTAGGCATAGCATAATTCATACGAACTTTTAGTTTAGGAAGTAGGAGGTGTACATAATGAATCTAAACCTTTTATGTTTAAATATATATAAGTACCTACATACTACAATGCTACTACTACAAGGAATATGATTTTAAGTGCGATATTTTATGCGATGCATTTTCTCTTTTGTTTATTTTTTAATTTGCAAATTGAAATTCTTTTTTTATACATTTTCGGTAGGTACGAATGGACAGTTTCCACGATGGACTTTTGTAAACGCGTAAATCCTGCTTATTTATTTAGATATAAAAAGCAGATCATAACTGTTGCTTTTTAAGTTTGCAGAATTTAGCAGCATTAAAGGAACAGTCTGATTAACAAATGTTACACAATTACCCCGAAAGTGTCCAAGTATGCTTCTTGAAGAAGAAAACGTGAAAAGTAAATAATGCATGTTGAGTTTATATAAATTCAGCACATATATTTACTTTTCACATACACGTACCTTATACCTACTACAAGTTCTGCATTGCAAAACGAATGAAGTGCATTCTTTCATAATAATATTATGTAGAAACTCTTTACATCCTTACATGGTATATGTACATTCCATTTTTGTTTGTTTGTGTGCACTAAAAATATGGTGCAATAGTAAAAGAGATGCAAAATAAATTCGTACACTTTTGGCAACTGAGCACACAAATGCAAGACTACATTACATTTTTATAGCAAAGTATAAAATGAAAGTATTTGCCTTTAAGAACCATAGTAAACCCTAAAAGTACTTGGGAAGAAAAGAGAGTAATCAATTTTCTTTACGAGTTCAGTCTGAGAGAGTAATGAGTGAATGAGTGCTACGTAATACAATAATAATGAGCTCACTAACAATGCGTATACATTGGATAATGCACTTTCGATTATCAATCACCTGCGACTTTTGACTTCGCATAATATGTCCAAGTCAACATTCGAGTCTTATATTGCTATGCGCATACAGTTGAACAGACTACTTAACAAATGTTACACACAAATACAAATGTTGCTATACGCACTTAAATGACTCCCGTAAATAATGCCAGTGTTCTTTACATACATCTATAGATGAAATTAATAGGTGCATATGAGTCCAATTGCTAGTAGAGTAAGTAAATCAGCACGAAGAGTCTCAAACTGCTTAAATCTTTATTATATAGTTGACATTTACGTTATGTCTGTGACACAAGAAGGAAATGTTCTTTCTATATATTTGAAATTGTCATTTAGTGTCTATAGCCTAAAATTATTACCTTTGCGTGTATAGTTACCTATGAGAGGTATGTTTATATGATTTTAGGGAATGACATACCTTTCGCTGGTTTTTCTGGGATAAATGTCACGGGTACGTGTATGGAAGTGGCGTCTGGTCATATTGTAGTAGTATATTAGGTAAATCGTGCACAAAGACTTTTGATAGCTACTGCTAATATAATATAATATGAACACCCAGAGATTGCCTACACGATGCACGTGCTAGTTTTATATTGGAGATCGCACGATTCGGCATTTGGTGTAATAAGAGCAGAGAAAAGAAGGTTGGCCACCGAAGCACAAAAGTGGGAATGAAGTGGAAACGCTGTGTATATGGAAATTCGCAGACTGTGCGTGAAATCTTAGAAAAGTTAACAATCCGCAAATACTTTAGTTTCACTTATTGCCAAATTTCAATTTACTAATACACCGAAGAAATCTTTTTGTACTGCATTCCATTGCACAGTTTTCCACGTACTGATAAAAATCGGAGAGATATTCGGATCGGTCTCACTCCCGACCCTAACTCTGCAATCCGCACATCTGCATTCTACCCCTGCAACATCCTAAGCTACATTTTCTACTGCTACTCCAATGAACCTACTTTTCAGCCAAACCGACTGTGCTTATGACATCTTGGACGGAAAGGCGGTCACAGTAATAATATTTTCTCCAGCCTCAATATATACACATAGGTATATTACGATTGCCCTTATTTCCCCGCAGTTTTACTTTCTTTCTTGGAGTCACAGTGGAAAATCTTGAGCACAATATTATATTACCACCAGAACTGCTGCTATAAGCACTAAAGTACTATTTATCAACGTAAGTATCTTCATTTCAACAGAGACATGCTACAACAATACATCAAAGGACTTCTCTCTCCTCATGTTTCTTACATGTATCACTTTTTCCCATTTACTCCTTCAGACTTGAGACAGAACTTTGCAGTTTCCGCTTTAGAATGTGTTCTGCCTCAATTCGTGTAAATGCTGTTATTTTAAATCTACAGGGCTGTATACCACTAGTGTAAAAGTCAATGCGAGAAAGACAACCAGTGCAAACTAAGCATACAACCATGCAATAAAATCAATTATTAAATACTCTGCCGCGTTTCTTACTCTTAATGTTGCACAAAGGATGAAAATTGCGTGAATTTAACATGCCTCGTCCAAAAATGTACAGGTATTTCTGTGTTATCGGAAAAATTAGTCTAGCATTAACAACTTTGGCCTTTGAGAAATTTAGAAGGTCGATCTTATTATAAGAAGTTTAGAAAAAAACCATTCATCTGATGTAACTAACCGAAATAAATTGTGGTAAAGCTATACCTAATATTTTTTGCACTTCTTTCTTCCCATTATAGCATCAATTTGATATTATCTCATAATCGCAGTGATTGCATTTGCATTTAATGTGCATATAAGGATTTTATATAAGTAAAGACTAAAGAGACGTATTTATACATAGGTAAGGTGTAATTAAGGTATAAGTAGTAGTAATAAAAAAGTTTTAAGCGTGAAACAATGTTTCGAGCGTTACATACTGCATAACTCTATATATAGGCATGTGAGGCATTCCATGATGTACAGTTGCACTTTACATCAATTCATGTCTGCACTCACTCAATACATGGAAAAGAAATTGTTATTGAAGTCATAAAACACGCTATTTAAACAAAACTTCACAATTAGTGTTGTTAAATACAAATCAACAACTTCAATTAAAACTACCTAACGTGGGTAGTTACTGTAACATGTAGTAATTGAATCCAACCAGCTTCTCCTGCATCAGTAACGTATTAATAAAGAATCTCAATTTTGTTTTACTTTACCTACACTACAGTTTAGGTCATAAATATTTTTTTCTGTAACAAATAGCTCGGAAGACTTTATATAATGGATTTAATATTTATATAGACCGTGACATTAGTTGTTAGAGCATTTACACTTTAAATTTTTATCTACCTTGTTTGTTTATGTGATAAAATCTTGCAGTATAAGTATATACTTATAGAAAAATACATACACAGCCTAATAATAGTAAATTGTGTGTGTGAGGGGGAACTCAGAGTTGAAAAATACAAAGAGCTGAGGTGTACTGGAGTAAATGTGGGTAAGCCTAGTGAATATTTATGTCAAGTATTAAATACTTGGTGGAATATTCATTGTAATATAATATTGGGTATGTTATGCTTTGTGTTTATGTATAGGAAGCATGTGTGTTGTCATTGTACATAGAATTCGAGACTGGAACACAATATTCATGAAAGTATATGATTCTCTGTGCTCAGCCAAATGTTTGACCTTAAGTAAAGCAAATGCAAAAACTGAGACTATGGTCAATGCCAATTCCATTATAACCTCTCGATGCACGCAACCAACAATGCAGATGCAATTTATAAGAAATAGCACTGCATCGTTTCATTTCCACAGCAAAATACATTTGAAATTAATTCAACCTTCAAAAGACTCAAGCAGTTTTTCTCGTTTTGTTCGTCTGAAGTGTTGTTCTGTGATGACTTGATGAACCAAGTTTCTAAATCTAAAACTGTGCCATTCTTCTGCGCTTCTTTAATGAAATCAAAACTAAACTAAGCATAATATTAACCACATTTCACACACATACTCTTTAGACGTGTCAAAACAATGTTCT
The DNA here is from genome assembly GCA_019776165.1 of Pogonognathellus flavescens. Lineage (NCBI taxonomy): Eukaryota > Metazoa > Arthropoda > Collembola > Entomobryomorpha > Tomoceridae > Pogonognathellus > Pogonognathellus flavescens. The sequence goes on from JABASD010001565.1 coordinate 7,256, forward strand.
TCTTCTTTTAAGGCCTACTTTGCCAATATTTTTTACTGGTTGTTGTACATCAAGTTGAATCGATTCAATAAGTTGCATGTGGTTGTAGAAATATAAGCGCTAAAGGCGCTAATAAGAAAACTGTTGGGTTTTAAATGAGGTAAGTACTCCAAAACTTGCATATGTAATGGAATAATAGTTTCTATAATGCGAGACTCCATGCAAATGTTCTTTGGAATTCTAAAGTCCAATGGAAGATAAGTTGAAACCGGTTATCCAATCTAAGAGACATCATAGTCAAGTTTTTCGTGGAGAAATAGACAACGTAAGTATATACTAATACCTGTGTACTTAGTACTTACTGTAAAATGCAAACTAAAAGGCATTACTTACAATTACGATATGATTTTACATTTTTATGTACCCAAATCCCACAATTTTTCTAATTCAAGTAATATTTTACACTTATTGACACAGTCATTAGGTTATTTCTGACAGAATCAAAACCGCAAGCTGTATAGGTAACTAGTAGAGTGAATCAAATCAACCTGTACAATATTTGCCTGCCTTCCTATTTAGTTTCCCAACAACGAGGTACATACTAAAATATTTTATTTACTCTTACTCCCATTCACAATTGAAATTGCTACTTTCAAAACAAAACTGTATAATACAAAACAATGTAATAATAACACACATGCAAAGTATGAAAGTATGAATAAAATGTTTATACTTGTCATCATACGCAGCTTCTCATGGCCTTGACTGCATAAAATGCCTTTAGGTAGATGTGGGTTACACATGGTCGCTTATTAGCCATTATTCACTTAGTATGTGCCATAAAATATATACACTTTGTATTTCTACTGCCTTACTGTATCTTGTCAAGTTACACATTATATATGTATGAACTATGACCATTTTCATTTTACCTTTCAGAAAAATTCACTAAGGTAATACTAATAATTTATTGTTCAATCTCAATCAAAATAATACCTATATAAACTGAGACACTAATAGTTCACATACTCCATTGCATTTGCCATCACTTCATTGCCTCTCTCTCTGCCTATAATCATCAATTGTATTGCACATCACAGAAATCACTTACACAAGCAATGCAATGCATCATTGAACTGCATATAAGGATAATTTCCTCCTCTCTCTCTCTTGAAAAGTACCTGTTATCGTATTTGTGTATAGTTACACTGATAATTTTTTGTTAGCCTAATACATTATACAAGAATAAATACCCAGTCAATTATTTAAGTGGGTAAAAATGAAACATGTTCTTTCAAATCGTGTGATTACACGTAAATTTTAACGTTTCAATAATGTAAATCGAAAATAAACGATGGAGAGCATGATAAATGCGAGAGAGAAATAATATGCGTGTGTGAAATGCTATAGACACATAATAGGTTGAGGTATAAAATAAATGAAGGGGTAAAACTACATAAAAGATTGTTATTAACAAGACTCTCTGAGTCTTACGTAAGTTGGCAGCGTCACGAAACAATGCGCAATGCATTTATTACGTACTTATAAAAGTATCTTATATCATTGTTAGTTTTACCTTTATTATTACTATTAGGTAATGAAATAGCAATGAAAAAGAGTAAGGAGCAAAAATAAATTTTTCTATCAAAGGCATAGCGCCAATTACAGGGTTGCTGAGTTAATTATGACTCTGACTGAGTGAAACTTCAATAATATCGTTCGCAAGCTACAAATATATATTTAATTATTTATGTACCGTAGGTATTCCTATAACCTTAGTGTAAATGCCTTATATAGTGTGTATAGAGTGTGTATTAGATAAACTTATAATCGTACAGCAGTGGTATATATGGAATAGTGTGTAAAAGAGCCATAATGTCCATACACTGGTTGAGCGAGTAAAGTTAGCGTTATTATTTATTATGATAAAGTGGAGAGATAATAACAATGAAAATATTTCTTACCCACAGGTGCAGATTTCACAAACACATTTGCCTTTGCTGTGGACATGGCCCTTCTCCTCCTTTTTGGGACTGTCTGGCTTTTTTCCTCCCTTCTTGCCTACACTGTCTTTTTCTTTTCCATCTTTCAGCACCATTGTGATACAGATTCAATCCACTGCACTGGAAATGCAATTCTGAACTCTTCTATCACTTTCAGCACCGCAGTTATCGTAAAATGACAAGCACCACTTCAAAGATTCTCAGCTCTTTGAGTTTTTAACAGGCTTGGAGTACAATTAATTTTAATAGTGCAAATTCTTGTAGTGCTAATTTCAGTTCTATGATTTTTGCTTCGGATCACATTAGTTCGGATGTTTGCTTTGTTCTTTTAACTGAAACAAATAAATTACTAAGGTAAACACTCGGGTCATTTAACTTTTCACTAAAAATTACCTGGTGCTAAAAAAAGTATTTACTAAACCAGAGGCGTAACAGAAATAGGTCTACATGATTTGAGAATTGGTTTTAACTATAATATCTGTACAAAGAGTGATAATGTGAAAATGTGACGTTTAGAAGAGTATGATGGTTGTAAAAGTATGAGTTTAAGTTAATAATAACTTTACACATGCAGCTACACTAACTCGTCACATCATGGGACGCAAACACCTACTGAAAGGTGTCATTGGGGGAATAGCATACTATATAGTATGAAATTATGTATGAAGGGTTATACAATGCAGAAAATTAGCAGAGAAAGTGTATTGACTATTTACACGTGTGACAGACAAACAGTCAAGCCTCAATAATACAATACATCTATCCCTATCGGTAAATCTGTCACTTGGAGTGGCACACTAGTTAAGTAGTAAGAGAATGAGAAGGAAAAAGGTGGCTCAAAATTTTAACATAGGTAAATGTATAGGAACACAAGTACTACTTTACAAAGCAATCAGACAAAACTGTTGACACAAATGTAAACATATGCAATGCCCATGAGCTTTTACATGTATAATTTTATATATAGATTTAATATACTTGACTAGAGCTACTGTACTGTATTGTGGCATGTGTTGGGTTAAATACGGCAAGGCAATAATCACGTTAGAAAAACTTCACTATTTATATGTATACCACTCCACCGCAGAACTTTACAGAGTAACACAGATTTTTAACAATGATCTACAGAACATAAAATGTGTTATAGTTATATAATGATATGCGATATGTGTAGTACAAACATAGAACAGGAAAGGTGTAGTGAGTATTATTAGTTTGCACACAGGAAACAGCTACTTATACTTTTTTGCAGTATATATAATACTACGGTAGTGCACAATAAAAGTTGCGAATATTTTTGGCTAACGCACATACTTTTCTATTAACTCCCTATGCGTATGAATACAAACACAAGTGCACAGTACTACACACTGTGAATAAACCTATATATACCTATACCAATTTTAGTTTGCATGCAACAAAAACTTATACCTATTTACACACTTTGTACAGAATAAAACGCGAATTCTCCATGAAACTTGACATTTTTGTTACAGTAAAATCTACCAGGGTAAACTCTTGTTAATATTTTTGTTTGCAGTCTGGATTTTATTTAAGTTATAAAACTGTAGGTAGAAAAATACTACTGTTTCTAATTTCTCAAGTGCATATTATGGGGTTTATTTAATTTATTTATTTATTTATCATTTATATATAAACATATATTCTGTATATGTAAATGCTATAGGTGAATTGAAAGGTGGATTGAAGTATGAGTTAAATTAAAAACTAAAAACTAGTGAGAAATTAATTTAAGTTTCAGATATTGCGAACTACACCTGAAATTTAGTTACGAGAATGAGTGAGAATGTGCAAAAAAGAATATTATGTGCGTACCTATTATTTGTTGCGAATGTGAGAAAGCCTTTTTACTTGGGATATAATATATTATCTCTAGGTCCTTATTACTATTTGATATAAATTACACTATACACTACACACCTATTTAAAATGTACATGTAAAACGATAAAACTACACACTAAACAGTAAAAGGGATCGTTGTTTGTTCGAGTTAAAAGTATATCCGGCACTGTCTGTGGTTAAATCAAGACTGAGAGCTGACATAACGTGGACAAGTGAAACAGGTTGAAATCTTTTTGCTTTTGACTTGCATGGCATAGTAGAAGTAGAAGTGGTTTATAGTGGAAAGGACTTGCAATGGTAGAACTACTTCTACTACTACTACGATATATTCTCAAGTATTGTAAGTCATGTTATGTATGTGAGCTGTGTGAGTGAGTGAACAAACAAAAAAGACTCCCACTCGTAGATTCTTCGTTGTTCATGGCTATTGCTTATTAGTATTAGAAACCTTGCCTTGCCTTGTGCCGGTGTGCCACACGGCTAATCTTAAATGTGCTTTGGTTTTGCTATGCTTGTTGTTGTTCTAATGTAATCTAATGCATTTCTACATGGATTTTACTATATAAATTCTATGTGACTGTACTGTACTCACACACATACCTACTCACCTACCTACAGCAGCTACACTTCTATACATGAGACGGCAACACTACAAAAAAGTATATAGATTGTTGAATAATATTACTAAAGCAGAAATCTCTGTATGCATCAAGGTGCTATCTGTGTAGATCACCTGTGTGTACAGTTGATTCTATGTGAATGTTAAAATACTACATACATGGAGATGAAAGCTTATTTATATGTACACTACCATTCTTCGACTCTTCTACAGATACTATACCACCTGCAATCTAATTAGATGCAAAAAGTTGTTGGTGATACTAGTCAGTATACGCAGAGAGAAGGGGAGAGAGAGAATCAGAATTTTGTTTGGGTATACAATACGATTTACAATACACACTACTCATTTCTTCTCTCAAGTGGGCTAAACCTATACCTAAAACGATAAACCTCAACCTTTTCACATGCGATAGGTAAAAAGTTAAGGAAATTTTTATTTACTACTAGTACTGGGATGTTATTACATTATTGCTGGTGGTGGTGGTGGAAATAAAGCCGTGTGTGTCATGCCATGTCATGGAAAGATTCATCTTCTGCAAGGACTCCTGTGTAATTCAAATGCATCTTCGAATTAAAGGACACTTCTCCGTTTGGGTACAATATTATATTATTATGGGTTTGTACCAGTGGGCGGACTAGGACTTTAGTCATAATCCTAATGATACACATTTTTGGAATTTAAACATATACTACTGCTAGAGAGAGGAGTTTATGTGAGGATGGCAAATGTCCAGGCAATTTATTAATCATACACTCCTTGACGATCTAAGATGAAGTGATAAAATAATGAAAACAAACGAATCAATTAGAAATGATTTATTGTTTCCTGCTGATTATGTTACGGACTTTAAATTTCATTCATGCTATTATATAGTTATCTGTACTTAAGGAATCATTTTTACAGTTAAATATATTATGCATGCATACAAAAAGTATTATCTGTTTTACATGCATTCTAGGTTAGAAATATCAATTTGTGCGATAATTATTGAAATTACTTGCATAAACAATTGTACAAAAGTAAATATTCTTCATTCATGCTATATTATAGTTACTTAACCTTTTACAGTTAAATATACATGCATAAAAGCAGTATCTATGTTTACATGCATTCTGGGTTACAAATATCAATTTGTGGAATAATTATTGAAATTATTTGTATAAATTGATTATACACCTCAAATATAAAAGTAAAGCTTCTACATTTACACTTGCTCAACTTTATGAATAATCCTGCTCTTACAACCTACAGTTCACCTTTGTTTATACATGGTAAATGTATCTCGTGTGTTTTACTAGTCAAGCTTCGGCTTCCAATACACACAGGAATGATGAATGACTCTTCTTAGTATAATAAATATATTATAATGAAATTATACTTTATTATTTGTATTTTGTGTGAGTGTGTGTTAAATCTTTATGGATATACACAAGAAATCACATAAGTCAATATAGTCATTGCGTGTAGCTTTTTAAATGAAATGTGGACATGACACGGCCACTGATCTTATCCCTTTGTATTCAGGCTGAATCTACTAAACAGGTATATACTTAAGTAATATGGACACACAATACGCACAAGAAAAATCTTCTATACAGATTTATAGTCGACTTTCTTCTTACAAGATTAAATATTATAATAATGCGGTAATTATTATTAATATTCAAATGCAAACTGGTTTTATAAGAAAATAGTAAAATATCATTTTCGCATTTAAAAATTGTAAACTTAACCGGTGCACTTACGAATGTACGTGCAAAGATACACTTCTGTATTTTTTCATGCACTTTGGAAAGTTCTTTCCATAAGTGAACAAATCTTACCTTGTTGGTTGTGAATAACGATTTCTTGGTAATGATAAAGATGTGATAGGAGTAGTAGTGTGTATACGAGTCTGTTAACATATAGCACCAGAGAAACACAAGCCTTGATTGTATTTAGTGGAGCCAGAGCCATTTGCCCAGCACAAGTTGCATTTGGACATTTCGGAAATGGAAAGGATGACCTTTTATGGGCAACACCGGCCGTCGTCGTTGTTGCTTTTGTTGTGTTGTGTTGTTTTGCTTTTCTCGAAGGCGTTTACAAGCTCTGCCTTCACAGATACCACATAGACATAGTAGATTATAATGGCATGGCATCGTTTGAACTCCTTATTCTTCATCACAATACATTTCTAACGTATAACTTCACGTATTACGTATGCACCACTTGAATTGTAGACACAGAAAGATAAGCTAAGGCTTTACAGTCACGAAGACGACAATCAAATCACAGAATACGATCTGTATTATACTTCATAGTCCTCCCACATCTTATTACATTAAATATCCAACTTTTGGCTTGGCTTTATACACTAGACGATTTTTTAACGTGATAATAATGAACTTGAGGAATTATTTATATAAGAAATATTGTAATATTCATTCATAATATACTACAACTAGAGCATTTTTGGTTTTTGCACAAGGCTTTTCAACGTCGTGATCAGTAAAACTCCTCAAATCTCAGGTATGTGTAGGTGGAGCACTTTAACCGTATCGAGTGTACCAAAAATGACGTATCTGTACTAATATTTTTATGGGTTGGATATTACAGTATGCACTATACTAAAGGTATATGGTAATAGGGAGATAAACATATATATTAGTATGACTAAGGGATGTATACCTATATGTAAAATTCATACATGTCATTTTCTGGAAGAGTAAACAGTTACATCAGATCAGACTACTTATATAAATTATTATTATTAGCTTATGACTAGAACAGCTAACCTAATGCAGAATATTATTTCCAATTGCCCCTGTGTGCTTAGTCTTAATATTAACATAGCAATTCATATATGTATTATTTGTATAGGTATATGGTATATGTAGATTAATAAGAACATCTTTGCCTTGCACACACGTGCATTTATTATCATCCTACTTACATCTTATAATTCTTATAAGCGTAGGAGATTTGTATTTATAGCAATAAAAATAATTTTCCATTGTAAACCGAAAACATGTAATAAATCATTAATGTGTCTGGATTCAACTTATGTTTAGTTGTTTTCGTGTGGTCTGTGGGTTAAATACGTAGAAAGAGAAGAATAATATGAAGATTAATAGTAATTACTTTTAAGTTTATAAACACATACATTACATGTGCAATTATATGTCACTCAGTCACACAGGATTATTATTAGTTAGTAGTCTCATTCACTTTCAGGGAACTTGAGACGTCATACACTGCACAGAATCGTTCTTTTTATCCAAAATTGGAATTGGAGTGCTTTTAGGTATTGGTGACTTTGAAAAGACATTTTTATACATTTACAACTCTTCTAAGAAGAATAAGACTAGTCAAAATTTGAAGTACCTATAGATATAAATACATAGAGTGTTTTTGACAAGTACACTTTGCGCGTTCATACATACAGTAGATATATGTAGGAGTTGCTTAGTAGGTTCAGTCACAGTCTTACACTTGAAAACTTGACTCATTAAATTTTAGCTTTAATAATAAAACTAGTTTCTTAAGGCAGAGCTTCCTACACATTTAGAAATGATAACTGTGTCGCCAACTAGAAGTGAACTGACCAATATGTACAACTCATTGGGCATTGAGCAAAACAAATGAGTCAGTTTCAGATTTACCTAACCAGAAATGAAAATTTTTAACTTGAAGCTTTATGTAAATGTCAGTTATTTCCTAACATTATAAAAAGTGTGGAAAAGTTAAGAATATTAATAATTCTAAAAAATGTGTTCCTAATAAAAATGTTGTAGTAAACAATCTTCTGCCACCCGGTTTTTAATGGTCTATTAAATCTCACTTGAAATCATAGTGCTTGATTTATTACACCTGTTTTACATTAAATTTTATGTTAAAACTCTTTCAGGCCATTATCCGGACAATTTCGTGCAAGGGCAAGAATAAATCCATAATGTAACAAAAATCAAACATCCAAACCACCTTTATGTGTAAAGTATCTATTCTATTTATTTGCATAAACTGTAATTATCGTTTTTCGTATTTCATTCAAGCACAATAATAGTAACACAAAATTTGTATACATAAAAAATTAGCAAATTCGCAAAGATGAATCTCTTTACATCTCTATGTGAATGTGTTTCTTCACAAAAATTATACCAATATTAATTTTAACCTTAGCTAATTAAAATAATTTTACTTACTATGTATAAACTGGGAGACTATTGGTTTAGTATGACATAAATGTAAAATATACAATATTACTATAAATGTAGATCCAGAAATTGAACGATCATTATAATTCTATGAACTTAATTTATGAATACATAATTAGTAATTCGACATTAAGTAATTGGGATAATTTTTTAATAGTTAATCCATCTGTAGAGTCCGTCGAAGACGACAATACAAACTAGAATGAAGAATGCCATCAAAATTGCAAAGGCATTGCGGTCGGATTTGCTGTTTCTTGTTCTGACAAACATCATTAGGCTAAAAAGCAGTTGAGACTATGGCATATAAATACAGAGACAATGCTTATTGTTTTCCTCCCATCATTCTTCCTTCCACCACCATTGCATTTAGCTTTCAAAGCCTCTTATCTGCAACAATCACATAAAACAATCTTCCCCAGCAAGCAATCCTTATAAGGCTACCCATCATTTCGCCGTCACATCCACCACAATAATAATAACACACAGTGCAATTGCCTACAGATAGTACAGAGCAAATGTTGATCCTGTCTCAACTGTTTTATGAGCTTCAGCAAATTTCATACGTTCTTTTACCAGCACTGTGTGACACTGCTATTACATTCTCTGTACATTACATACTATTAGTATATAAACTTTTCAACCCACAATACAGACAAAGACGCGGAGTCACAGTCACAGCTTGAAACGAAATACACAGAGAGACTTAAAAGCTAAACCGTATAGCAACCAGACATTTACATGCAGATTTAATCCCTTAGTGTTATTTATTCATTACAATTGTACTTGTAATTCTCAGACTTCACTAATATCAATATCAATATCAACTTTCTCTATAGGTAATCACCTACAGGCAGATTCTTCGGATTATTCGATGTGCAAACATCATGCTCTTATCGTTATCATTGTTATAGTACTATTGTCATGTCAAATTATAGACACGTGAATTCGCGGTATAGACGTTTGTAGTTTAGTTGTGTGATGTCAAAGATTGATTGTGAAATGAAAAGAAGCTGAAAGTAGTCGGACAGATTTAATTTGTTTGTCAAGTTCTCATCTTTCCTTGCGAATGCACAGTTAATTGTTTATTACAAACAGATTCGTTTACTTTTAAGTGTTCGTTTCAATTTAGAATTGGAGTACGTGTATTTATGTACAGAGAGCTTTGTTGAATTTGCATGATGTGAGTGCGAGAGTTGTGAATGACTGCATGTCTTGTACGATTGGAGTGTTGGAATAAAATGAATTACTTGACACTTGACACCAATTCACTGTTTTGCTGTACAATTAACTTTTCAACTTGTATTAATATCGTGGCACTTGTGGCACACCTTTATATGTCACGATGTTAGTGTGTTACATATAACTGTAATGCAGTATGTAAGAAATTTGTGAGAAAGATGTGACACATAATATTAGGAGTACCTAGTACGAATGTATGTATTTAAGTTGAAAGAGTAGGATGGATTACATATGAATGTAACAACAAGTTACATTAGTTACTACTATACTGTTACTTTTTTAATTGTCCTTACTGGTGTTCCTTTTCCTTGTAGTATCCAGATGTCGAATCACCCACACTTTAAGAAATTAGACATTATGGAGATTAATTACCACTTTCAAATATCAAAGAACCCACTGAGACACACACACTTTAGCACAGACATTAGTAATAGTATTACAAACCAACACTGAATATAGTAGTAACTGTTGTTATAGTAGGTGTAATGTATAGAGTGTAATATCACTTACTTAGTATGTACAGTAATTTTCAATTTTTGAAACTGTGGGATGTATGCAGGTAGATTTGTTTTTATAAAAGTGTGGACAAATGAGGAATATTATGTAATAATGCAGAAGCACTTTAAAGAAAAGTGAAAGTTATAGTGTATATCAATGAGTTATATAACACAAGGACAAAGTTCAACGATTTCTTTGTTAATGGTGATGGTTTATAAGTTTGAAAGCTTATTGCGACTTATATTAAAGCTATAGGTCCCGCCTGATGAAAGTTAAAAACACGGAACTAACAGTGACAAACAGAATCGTGGAAAGCATTAGTGAAGAAAGTCAAAAGGAAGGTAGTGTAAGGCAAATGTGAGTTATCATACCCCTTATATAAAGCAAAGGTAAATGTAAAGGTATTCTTTATGCATATGCAAGAAAAGTAAAGCCACTAGCTACATGGTAGCTACTGTTACTGTTACTACCAACACAGAGAGAGAGAAAAATGAACCATTGATTTCCTGATGTTATGGCTACTACTACTGGTGGTGGTACAATAACAGTATTGCGATGTTCTTCATTCAGCGATGCCATTTAGAGCTGCAACGATAATTTTTAGACTTGGAAATGGAAATAGTAATACACATAGCAGGTAGTAATTCTTCGATTCCTGAAAATATACTGTAAGTGCAAGGTGGATTTAAGTTATACTGTGAGAGCTGGATTTACCGGCAAATGATTTTGTCAGCTGGCTGCAGTTGCCAGAAACGATAATGCACGTTAGTTTTTCTATAATGTATTCTAAACGATCAATTGAAATCATTTGTGGTATACTTAATCATATAGACAAACTATTCAGGAAGAAATCTACGATAAAAATTTCGCCATGAATTTCTTTATGTAAAATGTACGTGCCGAGGTTAGGTTTAAGCCTTGCACACTTCCTACTGCATGTATTAAATCAAATTAATATCTATGCTTTGAAACCGGACCTCTATATGGTTGAAATTTCGATAAGTAGTAGAAAGATTTATGTATAGGAAGAGAGAAAAGTTCCTCACATAGCGTCTTTTGCCATTACAGGAGCCTTTAGGTATATTTAGCAGAGAATTAAAGACCCTCCTACAAAATTTCACCTAATAAAAGGATAAAACATTAGATTTTGGCAATTTGTTACCTTGTGTAGTGTGAAAGCGCATTTCTTTACACAATAAAGTCTACATAGAAAGCTTTCTACTGAAATTACGGATTTTTGGAATCATTGTAAGTTGCAACGACAGAAGTTATTGTTGTAGCTGGAGAATAATGTGCAAATATAGCCTCATTAGGACATTGAAGAAAAGTTGATGCCTGCATTGATAGATTCTTCTAAAGGCTTTACTTATATTAGCTATAAACCCTGTTGTATTCTTTTCTGGACAATTCCAGGCCAAAAACCCGAAGACGAACATTACTCCTACGATTACACCATGGTTACTGCCTGGACAAACAAATCCTACGTCTGCTTCCTGTGTCCTTTACTCCATTTGCCTCTGTTGCTGCTATTATGCTATACTGCACTGGCAATTACCATTTATTTGTCCAAGGAGGTGTAGTGACAGTTTTGTAGGTAAATATATCCAGAATGAAATATTACATTAAACAATGAAACTTTGAAGACAATGCCATTTTAGTAGCATGTTATTACACAACTCATGAAATGGTAAGGCTAAAGGCCTCTCTGAGTGACGCGCAATATCCAACTGGGCGACATTTCATATCGAATGACCAACTTTTCATTAATTATCTTTACTTGTACATTTATCCTTGCACATTCGCAATTTTCAACACTGCTACTTACTGTATACCTATGTAAATTTATGAAATTTCTATAAGCACTGCCCACAGAAAAATATTTCAGCTTCTTTATTTTTTGACATCGATAAAGTTGGTTCGTGTCAAGGAGTCGTGGTACTGAGAAATACCATTAAGTACAATTCACAAGGCCAGCATACAAAACTTATTAATAATCACTGCGGGTAGAGTTTGTAGTTTGCAACGAAGTCGGAATGCATGAGTATGTCATAATGATTTTGTAGCAGTTATATACACTAACAAAATTCTTGTGCACATAAAATATCCAAATCCAAGTATTGAGAATAAATGATTCAATCGTACTAAAGGATGCGGACTGTAGAGTAAAGGTGTGCTGTGGCTGTGTGATTTTTACTAGCCAAATCGTATAAAAGCATCAGAAGCATCTATGCGGGTATTTCCTATACATATTGAAACTTTTAATGATAATCGATAGAAATGTTTTACATATGATGTGTCTATTCAGAATTCTTTTACTGTTCGATGTTCATCAAAATGATGTAACACTAATATTATTCCTGTATTAAAAAACCGATACATTTAAGCCCAATGCACCTAATTGTTATATTGAAATAAAAATTCTTTTTTTTACCAAAAAATCTACTTGGTATTTTATTTTAATATCTTTTGAACCCTATACGTTAAGTTTAGGTGTATGTTTTGTATTCTGAGATGTGTAATTAATATGTTTAGGTCTTAGGTGTATTTGAGTCAGCAATTTATTTGATAGTATGCTGCTAAAAATGTTTGGTGATACATACCTGTAATTTGACAACAACCTTAACCTACAGAGAATGGTTAAAGTAGCTTGTAAGCAAAAGAACTGACCCTGAATGCAATCAAGGTTTTATTTTGCTGTATGAAATGCTACGTATGCAGCAGGTTTATTCCAGGCGTACTAAGAAACACATGAGTCATGTCATAGGCAAAAGTATGAGAAACTTACTTTTAGTTCAATCGGAAATTGCTACCTACCGTGTCTGTAAACTTAAACTTATTACAAACCTAATTTAAGTGACACTTTGTTAAAATTCCATTCTTATCGTATCGCAATTTGTTAGGTAGTGTAGAAGAAATATAAAATGAGCCTTTTTTGACATGTACAAATAAGTTCATAGAAAATATTTAGAAACTTGTAGGTACTATTCTGACTTGCAGGATTGATTACCCTCATTATTTTAGTTAAAATGATTGCACTGGTGAAAAATAAGATATGTATGGCAAACTTGTTAATGATTTATTTGTATACGGCACGTTTATTATTGCAAGTTACAGATGAAATGAAGAATTAATGGAGAAAATATGTTTAGTATACCCCTGTACTGTATAATATTTACATTACATTGAAATTACATTACAAGTAGTGCAATTTCAATGAATGAGTGCAAATGAAGTAGAAAAATTTACCTGCATAGTATCCACAGACACATATGCAGGTTACATTAAAATTGCTGATGATGTGAAACAGAATTTTCAATTTCATTAAGGATTTGCCACATAATATACTTTTTAGTGCTCTATTATTTGGTATAGGATAATATAACACATTTACACAATATTATACGACTAGGTGACTAGTAGACTTATCGGTGGACAGGATATCTTTTACACAGGGAAACAAATCACTTTTTAGTTAACGTTATAACATTAGTTATTATTCTGTTAGACAATTATAGGATTACAGTTACAAAGTTGAATTGTCAACATAATATTATAGACTACATTCACAATAATATTATTACTACCATATCTAACATCTAACAACTATTTACGTTTTTCCGATTGCTTTATCACGACATTCATTATATACCTAAATTATAATTTGCAATGCATGCGCGAAATTGTATTACACAGCACACTGCAGTACATTACATCGAATTTTTAGTTTTTTATCATATGCATTTTTGCAAGTGAGCATGGAATATTATTTGTATATTGCAGATAAACTCCGTATTGAACTTGAAGTTAATTTTCTCAACTTTTACATGTACTAAAGTTAAAGATGAATTGCATGTAACATGAACAAGGTGGATAATACGATTAACAATACAACGTAATTCTATATTGCTACATATAACATAAATTATAATCCTAAATCCTTATAATATATATAGACACGTGTTGATTGTAGTCTTGAAATAGTTGAATAAATTGTAATGACAGTAATACATTCAGTTATTATCAGTTTGCAGTCATGTACAAGAGACATGTTACAGAATATTATTTTCATTTTAATTTACAATTGATACACAATAGATGACTGGGTTAAGGATAAACAGAAAGCTCTATGCACATACAGTGCTCAATAATTCTGATCGTCTTCAGTTGGTTAAATTGAAGAGAAGGACAACAGCTTACGAACGAGTTAAGTAAAAAATAAATTGGTGCAGCTTAGATTTTAATTATATCCAGGCACCGAAATGAAAATGTAACCTTAAATCTAATCTATCTTGCTTGAGGAATGTTATAATAGCACTTTAAATTAATTCCACTTTTATATTGCATTAATGGCCACGAAAACTTTTGTGATGTCAACAAATACTTCTCAGATACTTTACAGTTAACTGAGTTAACACAAAACTAAACTTATATTATTACAATTACAACAGGTCAATTCAATACTAATTGTAGGCTTAATAAAATATCCCTCAAGAGTAACTGTTAATAAATATATGGCCAATATCAATTTGAATGAAATCTGCGGTTTTGTGAACTGAAATTGTGTAAATTTACAAAATTTCGATCTGAGTAACATATAACAGTTAACTTACAATAGTCACACCTAATTAATTTTATACAAGCAAAACATAATTTATCTGATAAATGCGCTACTTATAACATAAGACATGCGGCGAATCACGTTAATCACGTACGCTTGGCAAACAATAATACTATGGAATCATGTGACAATTATTCTGTTCTGACAAATGTACACATTGTCTTTTTTAAATCAAGGCAAAGCCTGTAAACAAAAATTATAACACACTCTAGGAGTTTAGCGGATCATCAAAAATATCATCATTTGTCTTTCTAACTCTTGATGACGATTGCGCTCCACTGTTGGTTGCTGGTATGACATTTTTCTTTGCTTCTTTCTTAGAAACCAAAGATGATGTGAATATATCTGAAAAATATCACAATTATATACAACATTTTTAAATACTGTAATATATTCCGATTTCCATTATATGATAAGAAACTGTATAAAAGTATGTTATGTTATGTATACCTTCATCTGATGAATCATTAAATAGCGTATTTTTGACAACCGCCTTTTGAGTGTTTTTTCTTTGAGCAGACGAATTATCGGGCACCACTGCAGCAGTTTTTGTAGAAGCAAATACAGTCGATTTCTTCCGTTTTACGCCAAAAATATCACCCTCATCGTCCGAATCCGAATCAAACAATCCCTTCGGCTTTTTAGGTACAGCAACTTTTTCCGGAACAGAACTGCTGGATGCATTGGCCTTTCCTTTTTTCTCATTTAGTTTGGAGACTTCAGCAGAAGTTGCAGGTTTCATCTTCGACGCAAAAATATCGTCGTCTTCATCATCTTCATCTGAAAATAAGCTCTTGCTTCTATTTATAACTCTGTTCCCAACCCTCGACTTTTGTTCGGCATTGTTCCTTGATGGAGCAGGATCCTCCAAACCCTCCTTAGATTCTGATGACGACTTTTTCGTAATTTTATTATCCAATACATCGTCTGGTTCGATGGAAGCGACTGAGGTAATTGTAAGAGACAATTAATTTTAAACACAAATCTTTTACCCTTACAAAAGCTCACTTTCAATTCAAAGATATAATTATAATTAAAAACATATACTCACTTAAAGTTTCACTGATCGTGGAAGATGACGTAGAGGCGTAATTTTCTGTTTTTACAAATGAATTGTCTTTGGACTTTTGCTGTAAGCTCGAATCTGGAAAAGATTTTCTTCCAATAGTAGGGAAAAGGTCATCTGAATCACTGTCGGAACATTGAGTAATTCTGGATGACGGCAGCGGAATTCTTTTGGTGACACTTATTTTGGTCGGTTTAACTACCGGTCTGATATCTTCCTTACTGATAGATGCGACTGGCTTAACTTCCTCTAACTGTTCTTTTAATATGTCAGGCTGTTTTACGAAATTCTCAGTTGGTATTTGCTGTGTGTTACTGGGATTCGGCTTTGGCAGTAAAAACGTATCTTCAGGAGACGACTTTTCAGCTCCAGAGTAGAAACGATGATTAGATTCTATCCCTATATATACAACAAATTATAATCAATTAAAAAAATCATAAAATATATATTTCAGTAAATATTATTCGTAAATCACCACAGAATAAAATAAAATAAGCACGTAAAAATTTTAATAGATAACATATTCTTTGGTAAAAGTAAAAGGGATGTACTAGATATTTTAGGTACTTCGGTAAGATTACCTATTGAGAATATATCTTCCTCTTCGGTGGAAGGCGACAAAATATCTTTAGGCACCATAGGCGATGGAGGCTCCGATTGCTCATCACTACTACGAATTGAAATTTCAGAAGAAACGGATACTACCCCTTCATCATTAGGAGTCTTTTCTTCCTCTGAGATTGACTTCCCCACATTGTCTTTATCTGAACTCAAATGTCCATTTCTCAGCTTACGAGAAGGGAGTCGACGCTTTTGCATTATTTTTGGACGATGCTGTGCAGACAATATGGTAAATTAATCTTTGATACAAACGCAAAACA
The DNA here is from genome assembly GCA_019776165.1 of Pogonognathellus flavescens. NCBI lineage: Eukaryota > Metazoa > Arthropoda > Collembola > Entomobryomorpha > Tomoceridae > Pogonognathellus > Pogonognathellus flavescens. The sequence continues at coordinate 24,219 of JABASD010001565.1, forward strand.
CCTAAAATAACTAATAATTAAATAACAAGAGTTAAACAAATGTTACCTTTGCGGCGCTGGAAAGGAGACCACTGGATTCAGAGACTTCTCTTTTACTTTCTGTTGGTGGTGTGCATTCTGCCTCTGGTATTGAATCACTCGACAGAAGGCGACTGGAATCAGAGTCCACTGTTTTATCAAATGTAGGTGTGGATGGTGACTCCGGCTTTGGAGGACGGTATCCTGGTCGAAGAGCAAGTGGATTAATTTTTAACTTGCTTGCCATATCTTTCACTGAGCCTTTCTTTTCAGATGGAACTGGCGAGTCTTGACTTTGATTTTGTCCATCAAAAATAGGGCTTTTTGGGGAAGCATTCACTAAAGAATTTTCAGATATCGTCGTATTGTCCACCGACTTTGATCCCATATCCAAATTACGGTTAACAGAAATGGGCGAATCAAGTTGATCAGAGTTTTCCGAAAATATATTCTCATTTTTCTTAGAGCTACGAGTGTCATTGGAGGGAAGATTGACTGATTGTATATGCAGGCTTTGTGGGCGTGTAACTACATTACTAGAAATGGGAAAACTGTCAGAGTTTACAATGTCGCCTTCTTTTTGTTTTTCTGCCACACTCGTTTCTGCCCCCTTAGATGTTGATTCACTGATTTTACTGACGGTTGATTCACTTAAATCTTTCGGATTTTCAGGAACAACATTTTTGCTTTCTTCAATCTTTTCTGGCTCACTTTCCTGCACATTGTTATGAACAGTAACTACTACTTCCTTAGGACCAGAAACTACAGGAGAAGAAATCGGAAGATTCTCATTCATTTGATTTTGATTGCTAATTACTTCTCTTTTTACTTGTGTTTCTTCCCTATTTGGAATTGAAGATTTTTCATTAAATAATGTGTTTGGGTTTGAATCTAAAATTTCTTTACTTTCCGATTTTTGTGACGATGTAACTGCGATATTGGTTTTCTTGTCTTTTATAAAAATATTATCATCTTCGTTTTTATCGTCGAAAAGTGACTCTGGAGCTCTTCCTGCGAACATACGCGTTGCAGGTTTAAAAACCGGGATTCCACTAGCATTTACATTTATAACGGATTTTTCCTTGGTTTTGGAACTCGAAGAACTAGCAGAAGAGAAAAGGTCATCGCCTGAATCCGAATCATCAAATATGGAGTGTGTTTTAATTCCTTTCGGTTTTGCGTGCGAGGTCTTGGTTACCAAAGGAGGAGGATTTGATTTTCCGAATGTATTGTCGAATAAACTGTTACTGGGTTTTTTATCAAGAAATTTTGAAGGTGCAAACAAATCATCATCACTGACGTCGTCAAACAGAGAGTTGACTTTCTTTGACTTTGATCTAAAAAATTAAAGAAAATTGTCAAAGGCTGACCTTGAGAATTAAGTAAATAGGTTGCTGAATTTTTTAAAACTTACTGGGAGTTTGTGGTTTTCGGTTTGCGATGGGCGTGAGTAGAAGCCTGATGACTACTGTCAGGTATATTGTCTATTTTGGGAGGATTTGATGTCAGACTAGGTTGACTAGTATTAGAGTGTTCCTTGTCTACTCGTTGACTAGGTTCAGTCTCTCTCTTTGAACTTTGGGAGGACTGACTTTTTTCCGTCTCAAAACGTTTCTCTTCAGTTTTCTGTATACCATCTTTATTTCTTGAAATCGTTTTATTAGGAAGTCCCATAACATTAACAGCACCAGCGGGAATCTATTAATCAATGGAAACAATTGAATATTTGTAAAAGTAAGTAACGCGTGAACATTTAAGCTTAAATTGTAAAATACAGACAATCAAATGTAGCAATTAGCAAACCATTATACATACTTTAGGTTTAGGCTTAGAAGAAACAGTAGACACCTCTTCTGATTGTGGCTTTACTTCATTACCTAAAAACAAAACAGGTTTTGTTAGAACAGAGTTAAATTTAACGTTTACCATTAATAGTTTTATTAAACGTTGGTTGACATTTTAGAAGCTTACGAATGTCAGCAGGTAATGGCTTCTCTGTTTTCAGTACAGGAACTGTCTTATTGCCAAAATCAAAACTGTCGTCATCGAATAAAGTGTTGGTAGGTTTATTACTTGTATCGTTAACCGAAGGAATTTTAGGTAACGAATCAGGAAGGTTGCCGGATTTTGGAAGTCCAAAAATGTCTTCACTTGTTCTACCAGCAAACAATGACTTTTCACCAAAAAGATCGTCGTCATCGTCATCAAAAAGTTTTCTCCCTTTTGAATTTACACAATACTATTAGTAAACTAGTTGAGAAAAGTTATGAAAACAATAAAAGTAAATTGTAATACCACCAGCAGAAGGTTTGAAATCGTCGTCGCTTTCATCACTTTCAGTGTTTTCTGGTGGAGGAGGTACTCTGGCACGAAAGGCATTATTAAGTTCTTCAACGATAGATGAGGTCTCTTTGGCCTGTAATAAATTTAATGTTAACCATTTATTATAAACCCCATGTATTTATATATTATAGTATATATGTATGTAGCAACCTAATAATTATGAAATTATGCCTCCTAATTCTTACCACAGGAAGAACATTTTTGTTTTCCTGGTTCTCTGAATCTGGATTCATTTGTTCGGATGATTGTTCCGTGTTAACTAACTGTGGCGTGTTGCCTCTGGTAAGGCTATTATTAATACTAAAAAGTTCCTTAATCTGGTAACACAAACAAAATATATTATGTTATTTAAGGCTTGAATTAATAAATAACTGTAAAATAACAATACAAACATTAAATGGGAAATAAAACTAACCTTTGGGAGGTTTTCGTGAGATTGTGTCGTGTCAACAGATGTGGTAGTAGATGGGAGACTATCAGAAGAAGCTGAATAAACAGATTGAATGGGAAAATTATCCGCATTTGTTGGCAAAGGTTCACTGACAGGAGGTACAAATGCTGATTTGCTATCGTCTGTAAGGCCACAATATTTACTACTGAAAAACTTTGCAGTTCCAATGAGATGTGGAAGATTAAGATTAAGAGGTGATTCTTCTTGCAACTCCGATAACCTGAAACATGTTCATTAAATAATGTTAACCAAGCAAACCATGTTGGACCACAATTAACTTGAAAACAATAAAATAATAACAAATACAGGAAATTGAATACAATATTGACAGAAATTTGTCTAAGTGTTTAGTGTTTTCCTTCCTCTGTATGTAAATATAGATATTTTGTGGCCTGCCTTTTATCCTGACTTGGATTTGCAGAAACTCCAATTTGAATCGCTTCTTTCATTTTTGCAAAAAGCTCCGCTTCCTTTTCTGCCTTACTTTTCTTTTTATCTGGATTCACAGCAGATTGTACATTATTGGCCTCCATTGTTTCTTCGAATTCTTGAACACGGTTTTCGACAAATTGAGTGTTTGACAACATTAAAAACTCATTAGTTACATTCGCTATTCTGGATTGCAAACAATTGATGTCTTTAGACAATCGGTCACAATCTGTGTTGATTTCTTGAGAGGCTGTGTCCACAACCTATTTAGAAAATACAAACCAGTTAAAAATAATTATTTTCATCGTGAAAGAACGGGAATCAAATGTTTGAATGTTTCCATTTCCATATATATTAAGTCTCACCTCCGAAAACTTTTTCAGTCGGTCCAATACAGCGTTATCCAATGCCAATGTCCAGTTTGAGCTATGAGCAATCATTTCTTCACTAGTCATACTCTGGTTTCCATCCGATGGCTTTGACGAGGTCTATTTGCAAAAATAATCACAAAATATTTATTAGATTTAACCCCTTGCCTTATTGCCTTACTTCAGTTGGTTCTCTTTTTTAAATAAAAGATAACACTACTTCAGAACATTCACTTACCATATTTAGCACCTACTATAAAACAAAATAAGAAATTGTCTGCCTCGAGCAGCATTCAAAATATATTCAAGTCCGTAGAGACAGGAATTAAAATTCGAAAATTTTTTCGTCAGATTACAACTGAAACAGTGTTCTTTTTTGCTTCAGTAAGAGCTTTTACAACGCAACACGTTTCTACTTTTCACCGAGTCAAAGTTCATTATTTGGTACTCTTCTATTTTGGTATTCTTCTTGATGCTGAGTATTATAATGAAGAGATGTATAAGCTTGAAGAATGAAGATTTGGGTCTTGGGTTGGTAATTTTGGGTACTTTAAAAAGTTAAAGCACAAATTGAATGGTCCAACAAAGAAAGGCTCACCTAAAAAGACAACGATTTGGATTAATTAAATAATAACTAACTAAAAGTAAAAGGTTTTCAAAGAATTGATAATTGAGTAGGTTGAGTTTAAAATAGCGATAGAAATGAAAATTGTCGCTTGCCTCTACCTGTACTTGACTAATACATTAATACATAACTGTTCTGTTTGTCGAGTTATTTCTGATAATGGTTAATGCAAGTGTCAAGTCAATGTCCCACTGACTGATGAAAGGGTTTCCTTATTTTTTTATTTTTTTTTACTTGCACTAAAAAACCACCAGTACTAAGCATTTAAATAATTTTTTGCATGTTTATGTAACATTTCATTCTAACACAGATTTATATTTAATAATAATAATAATAATAACAATTAAAGTCAATAGTCTACCGCTCAGTTGTTCAGTGATTTTGAATTTACTAAAGACAGCAGATGAAGGGATTCGATCACGAGGCTTCAGAAAGGTCAGAGTAACCAGTAGACAGTACTTTTCACAAATTTGCAGTCAAAAATTATGTAAACTGATCACACACAAAGATTATTTAACAGTTAACACACAAAATGACAAAAATCTGTCATCCACCCAAAACTGAATTGTAAAATTAACTGAGTTTATAAACACCCAGACTTTTCGTCTTCTGACTTTGGTACAGACTAGCAGCCAATGGCCAATAATCATACCGAAAACATTTTAGCCGACACTCACCAATCTTTCAACGCATCCGAGCTCCAATTTTGTTAAGGAGGCATCCGACCAACAGTGTAATATTTGGTACATGAACGTGAGATGAGACAAAGACTCAGACATTGGCATTAGACAGAGAGAGACATGATGTAAATTTGAGGTGAGATGAGACTTTTAGAGATGGAGAATTGTTCAACTTTTTGTATAGAAATTAGGAATAATAATTAACTTTTTCTTAGAATGCATACTTTCCTCTGTTATAAATTAAATAATATCCTCACAACTCTGAACTCTGTATAATAAAACTGAATGTAATACAAAAGAATGATATCCATAAAATTGCAAATTGTTATTATTTGTTATGTGTAATATTTTATTTTACTGTTTATTGTTGTTTTTTACTATTATTGTGTCTATAATGGTAATCTCAATTTCTGAGACAATGGCTGTTATACCTACTGAATTTATCAAAGCAAATATTAACATCCTTTGTATATTCATGTAAAAGGTGTAAATCTGTAAAAATGCTATTCAAATTGCATTCAACAGAATTATTCATATCCAGGTTCAATTTGTCAATCCCTTCCACGCAGTAGTATCATAAATAAATAAATTATTTGTCTCGGCCTTTCACCTTTTATGAGTTAAGTAGTCCAATTAACACATATTTGTGCAGAATGAATAATTTTGCAAATATCACTATCACTGAATGTACAGAAATGTCTATGATGATATGATATGCCATATACCTATAGATTTAAATACGATAAAGTTAGAAGTACCTATTATACGAGTAAAATGCACTTTCATGCAAAAATGGGGTTTATGTGAAGTAATGAGATACACACGACGTCATACAACATTCATTTTACTTATAAGGTACTTGTACGCTAAAGTTTTATTAAAATTATTCGGGTTCGTAAGTAGTGAACTTATTAAATAGTGGTTTACAAAATGTTCGCAAATTCTAAGATTTACATGATACTTAAAAGTATTCTGTATAATTATTTCTATTTGAGTCATCATCATCAAAGGGAAAACATAATTACTTGTAGCTTTGCATTATATGAATAAATACCACATTATTTGCCAGAACAGATAATAATAACCCACTCTCTTATAATGACAAATTACGTTTTTACAAATGTCTTTAATCGACCGTGTCACTCTAAAGTAAAAAAATCTGGCAGACGAACATTAGCAAATCAATTTGCAAGTTAAAATTTAATGAGATAATAGCAGTCTGGCACTCTTGGGTTTTATCATTATCCATACCATATCAAAAACATTAATTATTATGACACGTGTAAAGTAAAAGTTCACTGTCTCAAATAAAACACTTGTCGTTCCGAAAGACATGACATGACATGGTACGAAACGTAATTAGCCAATAAAGATCGCGTCCTTCATCCTTGGGACTTAAATTTCATATCGTACATTAAAAAGGCGAACAAATTAGCAAGAAATAATAATAATAATAATTACCACTACTTATTAAATCATAATTGTATAGTAAATACTTAAAAGTATAATTATTACACCTAAGCTACACGAATTTTTTATAACTTAAGAATTTAACCTAGATCTAAGCAGTGTAATTATTTAAATACGTAATAAATAACAATTACTATACAATTCTTTCACATTCAGCAATTGCATTATTAAAAATGAAATATACAAATGACTATTACTGTGTGTTGCAGACAGGAAGTATAATATGCACAATATTAAAATTCTGTGTTTTGCGTATGTAGTAGACCCTAAAATTCGTCTGCATCATGAATACTTAGAGCACAGCCAACTATACAACTTATGTGGATATTATAATACCATAATGATAAAGTAAGTACACATAATTTATTAAGTTAATTAAGATCATTAAGATGCTATAATGTAGTAGTAGTAGTAAAGATATCAGTTTGCAAGTTCAGACTGCAAATTCTGTATAATTTTTAATAATTGTAATTGTTTTACTCCTTTACTTTTTACTCTGATGTATGTAGTGCGGGTAAGTAAACCTGGATTACAATATATTATTATTCGAAACTAATTATTTTCTCAACATTGTATATAGGTATGTGTATGTATCATATTTTATATAATATAATATTTCATATAACGATTTCATTCTTCTTCTCATGTGTGTATGTACTGACTCTGCATTTGGACTCACGCCCGATGTAATAAGTCTTTTAGCATTAAATCGTTTACACTTATATTTTTTTAACTACTATGATCACGTAAAACATTCAACAACGATGTTATATCACCATAATATATCTTTGGTTGTATCTCTCTATCTACGTCTACTAGTATATAGATCTAGCTCTTCGTCGCTATTATTTAATTCGTAGGGAAGTATTTTCGACATAATAAACCTACAGAATATTAATAATAGACAATTTTTTAGGTATAGAGAGTATTGACTATGTAATTTATTACGTATAATTAATTAATATACCTTAACAAGGTGAAATTAATAATATTGCGATATATTTTTAAAGTAAATTGCACTAGATACTCTTCCGACGAGTAAATGTTAACAGATATCAGTATGTTTAATTAAAAACAGGGAAGAATTGTACATTATATTTCTGAATCATGATGACAATGTTAAAAAATCATAGAGTCAGTGTAGGTCGTATTAGGTAAGTACAATTGAGATAAACTCACAGGATTCGACTGTGTGTAAACAGAATTTGAGTAAATAGTTCGTAGAAGAAGTTGTCTTGAGAAATTCTTCGTTCCGCTCTGATTTTTTGATAATTTCTCGTCAACATCTGAAAACAATGTAGCTCCGTCAAATGGTTGAGTGAATCTTGAGTTGATCCCTACTAATTATGCACAGTTGGCAGTGGCAGTGCAATTATAACAGTTTAATGGTGACATTTGCACAGAATATAAGTCACAGTGTGTCTTCGTATTCGAGGTCAATAAGTAATTAACCTTGTAGTAGTAGTCGATTCGAAAATAAATTATTAGCCTATGAAGTACGTTGATTTCCCACAAAATAGTTAATTGTGTAGTTGTATATAGTATTGCATTAGTTTCGAATTAACATGTTTACGTTGCTTTATGTAGTATTTGTATATTAACTCTTTTAAGATATTACATAATAATATATTAATTGACAAAGTTATAGTTGGGAGCTTTGGCCAGCATGCTCGTAGAAAAGAACGTATCCTTCGCTTGATACGACGCTATGGCTTGAGATCGGAGACACTCTGCAAATACAAGAGAAAGAAATCACGGCATTACTTATGGATTTCTACATTCAGGTGCATTGAGGTGATGATAAGAATTTTATGAGTGGTGAAGGTAAGAATGGATATTTACCTGGAGTCATTGTAGCAATTCCACTCGCCATTATATGGATGCTTACAATAGGCTATGTAATGACCAGAATATGTTGAACCAGAATGGTTTGCCATTCCATACAAGTTATAGGAACAACCTTGTCCTCGATTGGCTGCAAACTGGGACAAATCTAGTCCATTGAGAGGAAAGTCGACACTGGTGCTGAGTTTTCCACGATATCGTTCCGTTGGAGAGAAACGCTTTAGATGAATAACTAGAATTTTAGGAAACTTTTGAATAGAGAGGCTTTTCGTGCACTTTCTGCGACATTGACATTTTGCACAAGTGGGCTTTTCGTCTCCATCTAGAACTTCTTCTCGGGTAAACAACTCAAAGCACTGGGACATTTTTATTTGGGAAGACTTGGAAGGGATGGATAAGGAAAGATCCCAGAAAGGATCAAAGGTCACTGAGCAATGTCCACAAGTGGTGCATTTGAGGGTTGACTTTAGTTGGCCTACAAATATGTCCACAATCCTACTATCGTCGTAGCGTAAATATCGTTTCCATGCTTCAGCTGCCTTTTGAGAATCACTAAAAGAAATATAAAGAGAGTCAAGCATAAGAATGTATTACACACTTGTCAACCATGAAAACAATTCCACCAAGCCATAAAACAAAAAGGCATTCGTAAAAACACTTTGTGCAAGTACACATGAAGTGCCAACACAATGTGTATTTATTGTTACAACGTACTGTTCATATGTACCTTAAGTCATCGTCTATATCAGTAAGAATTGGCTTTGGCTTAGCGGTCACTCTATTCACATCTTCATGTAAACCTTCTAGAAGATAACGAAGAAATTCCTGAGCATCTTGTTGACTATAGCCCATGAAACGGGGAGCAAATCGTTGGATTTGATCTTTGAATGCAGAGGTGTCTACTACACGACTCTCACGCCATAACTCTTGGATAAGTTCTCCAAACGCTGTAATACAACAAAGACAAAACTTTTAGTATGATGAACATTTAGATAAATCTGTTGTTGAGATTATTTGCACTTGTACAACATTCAGACTCCATATATGAGCATGATATTTAACATATTTATCAGGAGGGTTTATAAATCGTAAGTAAAAGTACCTCTCATTAATGCCCCCTTCATCCCAGATGTAGTAGAATTTATTTCACTAGTGTAGTTGTCCTTTTGAACATATTCTAATAGAGGTTTCGTGTTGCTTAAACACTGGAGCACCGAATTCATAAAACACTGTGAAATAAAAATAGTTTCAACATTTTACTTAATTTTTAACGCTTTTCCCGTACTTGCAGTAATTATTAGTGAACACAAAAATGGTAATAAGAGTTTAAGATAAATTCTCTTACGGTGTTTCCAATATTTCGTAACCCCGTTAGCCCAGCTCTCTCATTATTGATTTCTTTACTTCGGAATCTACCAGTTTGAGGACTCGAACTATAGGCGTCACTATCCTGTAAATGAAAACAAGAGATCATAATATTAATCTGTCTGTATTGCAAAAATAATTGATTTCAACTATTAAAATGCTCTACAACTTCACAGCAATAATCTTTATCATACAAGCTAAATTTTTAAAGCTTTAGGTTTTTAAACGCAGATTGAAGATATGGCTGGGGTAGAATATTATGAACATCATAATAAACATATTCATAGCATGGGAAAGTTGAAAGCGAAATTAAAAGCGTCAAACAAATTATTATTTATCATCATGTCTGTTTTACTTATTTACCATTACCATAATATGTACACAGACAGTACTCAACTTGTTGTGTAACTGAATCAAAGAGCTAATTAGTAAAAAATTACAATAAATAGTAGGTCATCCCACTGACTGAATCATATTCAAGTTATGTTATGTATTATTATGAGAGTGCATGTAGCAGATTTCTAAATTTTGTGAATGGATTGATGGATTAAATGGAATGTACATTAAATAACTACTTTCGACAATAACTGAGCTATCTGTACATGTAAACAATATTCTTTACAACTGATTTGATTATTACATTACAAACTAGACCCATTTATACTTAGAAACAAAGAAAATGCCTACTACTACTATTACTAACGTACCTTACCAAACTTACCATTTAACAGTATTTAAAATACAACCTCAACCAAAGATCAATAAAATATCAGTTTAGCCAAAATCTAAGACGAACCTTATTCGGAACGTTATAGTAACCCGAATACAAACAAATAATTAACTAAAGTAGTGACAATTAATTCCCGAAAAAGAAACAAGATAATTAATTGCAGATCCTTAGTACCTGCAAAATACCTTTACGACATTTCGTCGTAAAATGCGTAAAAATGTTACAGGCCTTATTTTTTGACAACTGTATATAAAATATAATTTATAGAGAAACAAAGAATCATTATTACCTAAGGAGGATGACCATAAGACCAATTGTCATTAATTTTAGTACAATTGGCCTGTAATAATTCTGTGTCAGTGAGACAAAACGGAAACTTCAATCAATGTGAATATGTAGATTCGTGTTTCTTGTTTTTGCATTTATGAGACATACAAACAGATTTTTATGTCTACTTGTATGTTCTTAATATTATTTAACATGTAAATACGTATACCTACATATGATTTTCATTGACGAACGAACGATGAACTTGCATTAATTGTTTTAGCTTTGCTCTGATGTGTAATTGTAATGTAAGTAGCTCCCTCGCTCTTCATGCATGCATAGTTAAACACAAAGCACACATTTAGCATTTTACCAAAGACTTATAAGAAGAAGTGCATGTGTAGCAATTGAAAGTAAGTAAACAAAGTATGTAGGCATTTTGTACTGTATGTTATATTACTTCACTTTATCTTACTGTGTATAAAAATGGATAGGTACATGATATATGAAAGCAGCAACAAGGTTATGTTGTTATTAAAAATTAAATATGAATATGATTGGCACAAGGGGGAAAATCATAAGAGTTGCCTGTAGTAATCATCGTATAATCGTATCTATAGCTTTTTAGCGTGTAAATGTGCATGAACATATAAAATTTATATGTGTATACAACTGTCTATCTGTATGTGCAAGTTGTAAAAAATCCTACCAGTCTGACAAGTGTACTGAAGTTAAAATTGCACCACAACAATAATAATATTAATAAATGAGGAAAAAGCATCAAAAAATTGGAATGGGTATAGTAGTAGCGGTAGCAGAGGCAGCAGAGTTGATTTAATAAATACTATAGGTACATTACTTATACTGGTAAGTAAAGCCACAATATTTAAAGTGAAGAGCACAATAGAGAGATTGTGAAGCATTCTCCACTTTTGTATAAAAAGAAACAGCAAACGAATGAAAACGAACGAACCACCTGCAACTTCCGAAAATAAATTTGCAAGCAGTAGACGAGTACTGACAGTATCTCGTAATGATAATCATGATTTTCATGATTCAGGATAATTATGCCTTCATATTCATTCTGACAATCAAATTAAATCACAAAGGTGACCCACAATACTAGTTACTAGACTTGTTTCCAACGTTGATGACAGACAAGCAAAGGTAAAGGTACAATTTTAAATATAAGGGGTAAGGTAACGTAAGGTAAAGTCAGCAAAGGTAAAAGTGAAGCTGACACATGCACATGGTAGTAGTAATTATTTTTCCAACTGCTAAAAGTTAACTAACTAACTTATAGGTACGGCACAGAGGTATATTATGCGCAAAAGAATTATAATATGCATGTGCATGTGTTAGATCAGTTCATTACTTCTATTGGCCACCATTTTAATAACATTTTCTACCTTCATTACTAAAATATATATTTATATACGCCTTTAGGTCAATAGGTAAGTAAAGTAGTCAGTGTGTGCGTTTAATTATGAGCTTACAGCGATTCTTTAGAATTTTTCTACTGAATAAACTGCTTTATAAATTATACAATAGAAATCCTAAATCTCTAAGCAGTAAAATGGAAAAAATGTAGCTTTGATTATTTATTACAACTATGTAATGGAATGTAATGTAATGAATAACCCATTTCATATACCATACATGTTTTAATTGTGTAGGTTAACAATTATTGTATAACTTCTGGAAGTTAAAAACTGTATGATTACGTAAATAGTGAAGTATCTGTAAAGCTAACATTATTCACAATTTATGTAAAAATGTACATACTTCAATGAAATGAGTAGTTTTGACATAAAAGGAGTGATAAAGCGGTTGCAATAATAATTAGCAGAGAATCTGAAGAGCATAATTTATCAGATTGCTCTTAACTTTGTAATTGTAATCAAATATTATTACGTATCTGTACAGGGATGTACAGGTGTGTAGAAAGTTTTGCTGTTATTAATTGTGTAGTTATACGTGTAAAGGATTTTTAAGTGTGATTTTTTACCTCTTCATTATTGTCAGAGTCAGATGAAAACTCCTGCTCGAAATTAGTGTATTGTTGTTCTGTCGGAATTTTAACTTCGTGAACCATTTTCCTTATTTGATCGAAAACTCTAGAAATGACTAAAGTAGACATGTACTTTTCCAAAAGTACTTTAAATCCTAAGTACCAAGTACTATCTATACAAATATTTACAGCTTAATAACTTTATAATACTAACAGAAATGTTAGTGCACTTGATAAAAACTTAAATTCCCATTAAAAACTGGCGTGTTGTATTGCAAGAGTGTTTCTTTCGTGAATACTCGCGAGAGTAATCAAAGCTACAAGTTAATATATGTCTTCAGAATTTAAAAACGTTGATGATACAATTTACAACTTTGTAGTGGTCAGTCTTATCTTTGAACAAAGAATGTTGTAACTTGTCGGAAAAATGTAATGGCTAACCCACAGCTTCGTTTATAATCAGTACATTGCTATGTAAATGTGAAAACGTATGACTTTACATTTATAACAAGTAATCGTAATTATTATTCCATGCTAAGTGCTATTATGTCTTTATCTATGCCCTGAACACTCATTGACCACATATCCTCAAACAAAGCGGATAAACATGACATTGGCGCAAGCACGAGGTTTTGTACATTCGTTGTGAACATGAGGTGAGTAATTTGTTCATTTACATTTGGCCTATTGCTATCCTCCTTCAGTAAAATCGTTATCTTTCATTCATGTTCTGTGTGTTGGTAGCTTTAGCTTTACTTTATGTAATCGCAGCTTTAATTTTCATAATATGGAACTCATATTCGAGACTGACGTAGTATATTTGCGTAAGATATCCGATTTGCCTATGCAAATCCTGTCTAATAATCTACAACGTCAATTATAGCCTACATTCTTCCAGTTATAAATATATACGAAACAAATGGAACTGTTCCAGCTCTAACCGCAATTTGCTTAATTTAATCCAACAAAGAGACTTGTATACTTACGTCTTATGACTAATACTTCCAGCAGTTATTATTATTATTATTATTATTATTATTGTTTTTGGACTAGGTTGTATACATGAATATACATATAGGTGTATATTAAATACTACCCTACATATACCTACATATGTACCGTGCCCGCCAATTGTAAGGAACCTAACCGTAAAACTTTTTGAGTATCATAACTAATAGAAGTTAAATTGTAT